>OZ010711.1:30530933-30643366 GCA_963932345.1 Ophion ventricosus | reverse complement strand
GTATAATGGAAATTGCATGGGGGTTCGGGCCTCGCAGCGACGCACTAAGCAAAAAAAAAGTACAGTAAAAATAAACCACCCGATCGAGCTACAGTCGATAATTTTCTTTTCAACCCTTGATTTATGGGTCATGGAAAAATACAACGGCACCTTGATATCTTCGAAAAAAAAAGATTCACATCCTTGTCCCATTGAGCACGGTCATATGTTTTCCTCGAAATGTCCATTTACAATCTCACGCTCGTAAAAATATTTTTTCAATGTTGCTGGTGTCCGACCCGTTGGGATGAAAATTCATTTTCTCGAATGGTCCTAACTTTTCTCAGCAAATTTAGACTACGGAAATCACTGGTATGTTTTTTTTCGAATTATTTTTACACATTGGCAACGTAAATTTGCAAAACAAGATTTTGGCCAATATCGAAGATAAAGGATGAAAATAAATTCGTCGTGTTCCAACGATGCGAGGCTTCGGCGCTCATTATTTTTTTTTCGCAGCGCAATAATAAGTCATGTTGCTCATATTCTTATCAATGTGCAATCATCTCTGCTGTGTGTGGCTGTGTGTATCTACGTATATTCGCTTGATTGGGTTATTATTCATCACTGACGTCTCAATGGTTAAATTTTAAACGTATCGCTCGCATTTGCTCATTCACGTAGCTACGGTAATTCTTCATTACGTCAGGGGACATACGGACCCGACGAGATCTCGATTAATGAGAAAACAGTGAATCCCGAGATGTGATAGCTTTACCATACGAAAGTGGTCATTCATTAGAGTCGTCTGTATACATACAGGGTGTCCGAAAAACCAACGATAATATTCCAGGTGATGACAGGCCAGCTCATCATGATGATCCAGAATAACCAAATATCACCTCAGTAAAAGTGTCATACCTGTGCAGAAATATTGTCATATGGATACAGTCCGATTCGGACTAGGATCCTGGTTTCTCAATCGGGATCCAGTCGGGTATCGGATCGGATCCGGGAGCAAAATGTAACGTTGACAAATCGAATTCCAGCCAGGATCCTCATCTGGTACTATTGAGGACTCTAGTCAGAATCCGAATAGAAACTTTGCATAGGATCCAGGCTAAAATCCCGAACCTCTAGAACAAAATTTAGTTCGATATCGAAACGGATCTCAGGGATGAATGTAAAAATCACCAGGAGATACCCATCCGTATCAGCTGGAGACGCTGGACGTTTTCCGAAATCATTTATTCAAGGATCTGAAAAAGATAAGATACAAATTGGTGCTACAGTATAACTGTCAAAACTTATATCTTTTAATATCAGAATTTCGAACAAAATTCTTTACCTTTAATAAAAAAAATTCGAAAAAACAATATCTAGATCTTGAAAGACTTATATTTCCTGGAGAAAAGTGATATAGGTTATTTATTCTAAGTAATTATATTTAAATTAAATGGAAAACGTTCGAACTAAGAATATATGTATTTAATTAAGTAAGAAAAATTTATTTAATACGTATTTCAAATTCTTGTCACCACGTATCCGCCGTGTACGTAGTCGGCGCCATTTGGATTCCGATGAGGATACCCCTTCTAGGGAATCCGTATCATATCCCGATCGGGATCGGCTCGGAACTTAGGTATTATTAAGGCGCCACACCACGGTAACAAATTTTTTTTTCGTCATTTTTTTTTTCATTTTCTGAAAGATACATTTGTTAAGAATGCTCTCACCAGATTTTTTAAAGAAATTTGTAAAATTGGCGGAGATACAGCATTTTATGTGTAACCGTGAAACCGTCTGCGTGCAAAACATGAAAAAAATGATAAGTCTCTGGATGCTGAGGAGCTGTTGTATGGTCCAGGAATAGCTGACTAACGGTGAGAAACAAAAAAAGAGACAAATAAAAAATTTAGTTTGTATGTTGAATTATCCTTCAGCAAAACTTTGAACGCGTTTTTCTCGAAACTACGTTTTTCAACCTAGTTGACAACATGTTTAAAAAAAAACTATTCATCCGATTTGCATGCGCCAAGTCTTAAACTGTTCGAAAATCCAGTTTCTATGGCACCACGTAGGGATTTTTTTTTATAAAGGGCCCCCTTCTATTTTTTTTTATGAACGATGAAATTTTTTTCATGAAAATCGGAAATAAGATTCGCTGGTCCGCCATTTTTTTTTTTTAGATATCGAAATTCCCCTACGTGATGCTGTAAACCTATATGTCTAGTTTCTAAATATATTTTTATTTTATTTTTCAGATCAACCGTATGGCTTAATCGCTGTCAACCGCCGAGTAGCAATTTCGTTGGAGTGTCCTCTTGGAAGCGGCGTACACCGCAAACTATACTTTAGATTCGAGTACAAAAATTTGTATACAGTCTTCTATATGTATATATTGACTATGAGTATTAATAAAAAAAAATCCATTCGTCGTTTGCTTGAAAATAATTACGAAAAATACACCCTCGTACCGCGCACGAATCGTGGTGTGGGGCCTTAAGAAATTTCTGCACGGGTATGTCCATCACGACCGGATACTCCAGGAGAGATGGCCAAACGTGATTTTGAAAAAAAAACACTGCTTTCAAATTTGATCTCATAAGAATTGGTTTAATTTTAATAAATTATCTTAAAGTTAAACGTTTAAAATTTAATTACAAATAGAAATATTTTTTATATTTTTATATATTATATAAAAAAATATATATTTTTATATATATTATATATTATATATTTTATATATTTTATAAAAGATTATATTTTTTTTACGGTTCATTGAAAAAAACTGTGGCCAAAACTACCTCGGACTTACCTTATAGATGTGGAGTGGCAAGTAAAACTATCATTCGTTCTGACATCGAACATTTTAATTATATTATTACATCATTTTTCCATCTACCTTCCGTCATAGAATATTTGTTGCAAATTGAACATTTAAACAAATTCGTTATCGCGTAAAAAATCGATCGACCGTGATTATTGTGTTCCAAGAATTACCCAATTGCAATCACCTCGTCCTATAATTCTTATTCTCATGGAAATTATAATACACGCTAAAAATCCTCTAGAAAAAAAAAAAATCCTAGCCAAACTCGATTCATCGTAACTCATCGTCGTTTCGTTGGATTCCAACCGGGTCCACAAGGAGTCTCGAGCGTCCAACGAAGAAATTCACAAGGGGAAATGAAAAAGTAATAAAATACGTATTATCGATCAAGGATAAATCTATTAAGCTCTCGTGACGTCTCCTCCTTGCGCGCGGCTCGACAATCTTATACTTCTCACGGCGTACACCCAATATACCGATATACTACTATTATACTCGAGCTTTTTTCTGCTCCCCGCTGTCGTTACAGTTTCTCGAGTGTTGTATACTCTCGTGTGCCGCTGGCTCTCGGCCACGTTCTTTCGTTCGCTTTTTACGAGCGCACGCCCTTCCGGTCAATTCGATCCTATAGGTGCACGTACACGCGTATTCCGACACAGCTCCCCCCCCCCCCCCGTACCCCTTCAGCGTCTGTAGTCAATTAAGACCGTTTTCAACGTTTGTAGAACTTCGTTTTCATCTTATTTTTCCTCTGTTATCAGATATGAATTCGTAGATATATGTACACACGAATATATAGATATATTTATACAGGGTGATTCACAACTATTAGAGCCCCGTTGGTGAGCATGCAGGCCGTGCCATTGTGAGTAAATCCTTTTTTTAAGGAGGTAAGACTACTCCTTTAGGGTCAACAAAGAGACTTAAGGCCTTAGGACACTCTAGGATTTTCTAAAAATCGTTTTTTTTTTTGTTAAACATGTACATTAGTACCTATAAAATTATATTCCAAAAGATTATGGGTGTGCAAAATCTCTGAGTACTCGATTTTCGAATTCTAGCGCAACCCCTCTTGATTCATGTCGTGACTTTGTACTGACTTTTAACGCGTTTATCTCAAAACTACATTTTTCAAGTCGGCCGGACTCATAACAAACAAATTTCCACCGATTCACTTGAAATTTTAACTGTATATTTAGAATTACATTTTCTGAGGCACTACGCAGGATTTTTTAAAATTATATTACATAGTTCCTTTTTTATAAACAATTTTCTGACGATTTTCTCATGGCACTTTATACTTTTTGTTTTAGAAATGCGCCATTTTGACAAAAAACAATATATCACATGAAATCCTACGTACTTCTGTAGCTATTCTTATATACAGGGTGGTCCAATAACTATTAGCACCTTGGATATCTTCGAAACTATAAGGTTCACAGAAATATTTGCTGAAATGAAATTGCACAGTACGAAAGGGGCCATCCGATAGTGATAACAGTTTTTTGCAGGTGGAGGTACTTCGGACATTTGAAGGTCAACTCCATTTTTTTAAATGGATCGGTATGTTTTTTTTTCTGTATCATGATAGAGGAGCTTAAAACGAGTTCAACGACCTATAACAAAGGTCATTGTAGGTCATAGAAAGTACAGAAAGGCGATAATACTTACAGTTTCGGTAGTAAATAAAATTACTACGTTGATAGTAAGTGTTCGAAATGACGACCGTCAATATCAATGCGTACGTTATTATGTACGTTTACACATTTCTTAGACAGGTACAGAAAGTACAGAAAGGCGATAATACTTACGGTTTACTTCACTGAAAATAAACACTGTTTCAAGGACACTTTAAGAAGTTTGCAAGATAAGATAAACATGATAAGATTAGTATCGATAAATCGGTCAATCGAGTACAATGTATCCGTTTGAAGAGCTAGTCGATATGTTTCTTATTTATGGCGAATGCCAACAAAATTCTGTAAGGGCAAAAACCTTGTATGGTGAACGATATCCACATCGGTCTCAGCCTTCGCGTCAATCATATAAAAATGTTACAAACATTTAAAAAAGTATTATCACCTTTCTGTACTTTCTATGACCTTCAATGACCTTATGTTATAGGTCGTTGAACTCGTTTTAAGCTTTTCTTTCATGATACAGAAAAAAAACATACCGATTCATTTAAAAAAATGGAGTTGACCTTCAAATGTCCGAAGTACCTCCACCTGCAAAAAAACTATTATCGCTGTCGGATGGCCCCTTTCGTACTGTGCAATTTCATTTCAGCAAATATTTCTGTGAACCTTATAGTTTCGAAGATATCCAAGGTGCTAATAGTTATTGGACCACCTTGTATAATCGAAAAAACTTTAGTGTCTCATCATAACTAAAAAATTATAGGAGCTGTTGGTCCGGCCGTCGGGAGAAATAAAGGCGTCATCGGAAAAATGCTGCACAGTCGGCATTTTGACATGTATCGCTGTGAAAAAATAATTTTGTATAGTCCATTACGTGTATAATAAAACCTCTATTTTATAAATACGGTTTATTTTATGGCTTCGCTGAAAAAAAATCACAAAATATGCCCTTTTTTTGCCTCTAGAGTGGCCTAAGGCCTATAATCTTTTGGAATATAATTTTATAGGTACTAAGGTACATTTTTAACAAAAAAAAATCGATTTTTGGAAAATCCTAGAGCGGTCTAAGGCCTTAAGAAATAGTAATAAAGAAAAAAAAAGGCTGTGCTCAACGATAGCTATTAAAATTACAAAAAAATTCGTGTGAAAATTTGACATATCCGACTATTATTGTTCGACTTATTGTCCGCACACGGTTTCTTTCTTGGTAAAGAAAAAACGATTTTTGCCTCTTTCCTCATGCGTTGGAGAAGTAATCCTTTGATCATTTTCCACCCGGAAAAAGAATCGATTCTCAAAAAATTCGAACGCCAGAGATTCGATACAAAAAATCGATTTTTCTCATGGAGAAAATCGATTCAGCTGAAGATCCAATCACCCTGTATATATACAATTACTTTTATTACTTATTGTATAGCTCGGCGTCATTATATATATATATATATATATATATATATATATATATATATATATATATATATATATATATATATGGGGAAATCCGGATATTTCTTACACCACCTTTTAACGCAATGAGCACAACCGAGACAACGGGGTCAACGGAAATTGAAAAAAAGTCACCGAAGCTGTCGCCCACAACAGCTGACGGAATTGTACCGAGTAGGATATCGGTGATCGAAATTTTCGTCACCCCTTTAATTTCATTTCCAGACGGACGGTAACAAGTTCCAACGAATATGCTAGAAAATAATGAAAACAATGTCCATTTATATTTTTCTTTTTTTGCTCTTTATTGGGTATTTGCTCTTTTCAACGAACTAATTTTGCTATTCACCCTGGCACGAATATGCAAAAATATAATAATCGAAGGTAAAATGCTCAGGATGAATTCCGCTAATGACAGGCGGTGCCTATATTTTGCGGGAAAAATAAAAAATTATCTGGTTATTTGAAACACATTGGTTTGATAATTCAATGGTTTATATTATCAATTTTCAAGGCTTCTATTAACGGGCTTATTTTATCGGAGGATTGTTCGGTGAAAAATTGTCGTGGTTCGTGCCTATGCATACATAAATAATAAATATATTTGACAATTTATTTGCATCGAATGCGCTTCGATCCCAAAATAACGGATGACTCCGATATCGTGTGTCATTTTTCAAAAGCTTTAATACATATTTTCGTTATATTTGTAAAGTGTGCTATTCCACGGGAGACAATGTTTAGGAAAATGGATAAAAATTCAGGCGAGCTCCTGGACGAGGCCTGCCCGCCGCCCTTTTATTTGTTATTCGACGATCCGAGGGCGCGGGCGAGGCTCAAGAATCGACGGGGTTGATTGAGCGAGTGACGTAATGGGTTGAACGAGTGTACCGAGTGAACGATAGCGTTTCGTCCGAGTGCCTAACCCGCACGAACATTTATCACACACTCGACGGCAAACCCGGCTCGGTTATACGTCATAAATTTTTTCCCTGATAGTGCCCGCTTGTTTATGCGTCAATTGTATATACGCGTTTTTGCCTGTATGTTTATATTTACCCTCGACCTTATACGGCGCCCTTCGAAGTACATCGGCCTGCAATTTTCGCCCCCTTAATTGTTTCGGTCATCGCTGTCGCGGGCTGGACATTGTTTCAGTTTTTTTCTTGCTTTCTGGATGGGGACAGAGATTTGAATGGATTTTCATTGATGTTTGAGGTTGAAGGTTGGGGTTGAATTTAGCAAGGAGCGATCGGAAGGTTTCGATGTATTAGTATCTTGTTACGCGGAGCGACAATGTACGGTGTTTGCAACCATACTTCAACCACATTTTAATTTTTTCCTGATAGTGCAATAATATTTCATAACCATAATTCAGGGCTCGCAAAAATCCGATATTTATTGTAAATATCGAAAATATTCGATATTTTGATATATAACAAATTTTTTGATATTTTTGATATTTATAAAAACAACCCCTATTTTTTGTTGTTTTTTAGAGGTGCTTTTTTTAGAGTGTGTTGCGAATTTAAAAAAAATATAGATGTGAAATTGAACCCGAATTTTGATTATTTTAATATTTATTTATTTACTTATTTTTGTTACGATAATCAGTCTGACACATTTTTAAAATCAAGTCTTTCCAATTAAAAAATAATTATTGTATACACAATACAATACATTTATAATGAAAATAAAATTATTATTATTTAACTATTTACAATACCAAATGACTTACTTGTGGAGTCGGTGCCAGCCAAGAACGAGAAATTGACGTCACGGAAGAAACGAGATTGCAAATTAAAAGCAGACTGTAGATCCTATATTTCCTTTATTGGGTGAAGTAAAATGTTCTGAGGGTTTTCCGCTAGATGTCTTTAGTGAGCCATATCTCACGATGTATATATCGCATCGGGTCATACTATACGGCGATTTGAAGGTGACATTACGCTTCGAAAAAAGTTCTTTGACAGTTTTGTGTTTGATGAAGCCAGTTGTGTGTTACAGCGTTCCAAAATGGAGGTGACAAAAGAGACAATTCGATACATTCTTCAGTACCACTACGACCAAGGTGAAGAGGCGGAGCAGGCGGCCAAAAAATTTGTGCTCTTTATGGACCCAATACAGTATCGAATGCAACAGTAAAGCGGTGGTTCCAACGATTCCGTTCTGGTAATATGGACGTCGAAGCTGAGGCACCCTCTGGTAGGCCAATCGACGAAAATGTCGATAAAATCATGGAAATCGTCCAGTCGGACCGACATGTGAGCACTTATTCCTTTACCCAGGAACTGAAGATTAGCCAGAAAACCGTTTGGAACCATTTGCATAAGGCTGGTTTCAAGAAGAAGCTCGATGTATGGGTGCCACACGAATTGACGCAAAAGAACCTTTTGGACCGAATGGATGTCTGCGATTCTTGGCTGAAACGTAACGAAATCGACCCATTTTTGAAGCGGATGGTAACCGGCGATGAAAAATAGGTCACATACGAGAACAACAGCCGAAAAAGATCGTGGTCGAATCGCGGCGAGCCGGCCCAAACGATCGCCAAGCCCGAATTAACGGCCAAGAAGGTTTTGCTGTGTGTTTGGTGGGATTGGAAGGGAATCATCCACTATGAGCTGCTCCCATCGCGCCAAACACTCAATTCGGACCTCTACTGTCAACAACTGACCAGATTGAAGCAGGCGATCGATCAGAAGCGACCGGAATTGGCCAATAGGTAGGGTGTTGTGTTCCATCAAGACAACGCCAGGCCGCACACATCTTTAACGACGCACCAGAAGCCCCGAGAGCTTGGATGGAAGGTTCTATCGCACCCGCCGTATAGTCCAGAGCTGGCACCAAGCGATTATCACCTTTTCAAGCATTTGCAAAATTTTCTTAATGGTACAAAACTGGCCTCAGGAGAGGCTTGTGAAAATGAGCTGGTCAAGTTTTTTACCAATAGGGACGAGGACTTCTTCAATCGCGGAATTATGAAATTGCCTTCGAAATGGACAAAAGTTATCGAACAAAACGGCGCATATTTGATCTAAATCGGATAATCGGATAAAATATGTTAATTTCATCGTCGAAATAAAGCGAAAAACCGCTCAGAACTTTTTACTTCATCTAATATTATTCTTCGCATCTTCTTTTTCTGCGAAAAATCTGAATGTTTTCATATTTTCATATATGTTCAAATACTTCCAAATATTCAGCTTACAGCAGGAGTACACAAAGCTTTCTTTAGCTATCATCGCCCCGTATGGGTTGAGTTTAGTACTACCTAAGAACTAAGACAGAAAAAAAGCATTACCTAATTAAATATCTAGTTAAAAAAAAGTGAATTGGTCATGTGTACGTAATTCTAATAGAGGGGGGCCTGACTCACACTTGGCCGGTTTTTTTCTCGAATTGTCACTTTTCGTAAGATCTTTTAGCAAATTATACTCGATAAACGTTAGCGTTAACTATATGAATTGTACAAACTTAAATAAAATAGCAGAAGTTTGACCTGAATAAAACCTAACGTACAGTTTACAACCTTAGTATTTGTACGCCGGTTTTGTGATAGCACTGATTTAACCATATGTATATTGTCAAGCCTTTTACAATAGTTAATAATTATTTCGAAGATAAAATATAGTCAAACACGCCATCCAAGTTGCACGATTAGATATACTTTTCGCTAATAGTTGTGTTAATCGTATTATGATTGCGGTGATGATAAACTAAAGAGAATTTTACTTTTACCATAAGCTGGTTTTTTGTTGTTGTAAATACCATGGACTTTTCTCTGGGTGTACGAATTCGAAGGAGTCACGGAATTTCGATAAATCGAGCTGACGTTTTCTTCCCCGCTTCTAGAACTTTGGCTAAAGGAAGGAAGTTGAAGCAGGGGTCAGCGCAGTTTAAAAAAATATATTGTTGAGTTAAAATTAGGTATAGGTAGGGGTTTGGGTGCAGCGAGCGATGCAAGAGGGGTTCAAAATAGGAAGTTGGAGGGAGGAATAAAAAGGAGAGGCGAGGGGAGGATAAAGACGTGGGAAGGCGATGAGACGGGATGCTTGAGAACGACACTGCATTTAGTGCATTTTTGTCGAAATGGAATATTTTGGAAATTCCGAATGGCTCACAAGGGATAGTAGTCAAAATCGCTATCAGACGGCTATCAATGAGCAGCTATGGATAGGAATGGTGGATGACTTGACTGATAGCGATTTTAAATATCATCAATAAAAGGAACGCCAGTCATCAACGGAATTCTATCAATGGCTAGAATTTGATCGGCCATTGATGAGTGACTGACCCTATCGTGATATTGAACGATATCAACGAAACGAACACCTGCAATCAACGAAACTCTATCAATAGAGTTTCGCAGATAGAGTTTCGTGGATGACTGATTGATGGGGACCCGTGCGGAAATTGAGTTCGGTCTTTGATCGGGCCCATCTTAATTTTCCCTAACTTTATTAAGGCTGGAAGTAATAAATGTGTTATTTTAATACACTTGAGGCTTAGAATTCTATCGCATATTTTGACACGTTTGATCCCGCGTTGTTCCAATGAACGCACTGCATGCGTGTTGGCTCAAGGCATCACAGTTCGTTTACTTAACGCATATTTTAATTATTATATTCAATCGATCTCGATAATTATTATGCCACAAATTCTTTGCTTAAGCAATTTATACTGATATGTTCCTATAATAGCAAAGTCTGGTAGTACTGGGAAAATCGCTACTAGGGAATCTTCAACTACACCCCTTAAAGGCCTTCACTTGGTCTCCGTACTTAGACGATAGTTTTAGTCAACCTATCTAGCCTATCATGTCCTAATAGGGGCCCGGTCTGGCTCTTTTACGGAAAACCCTACTATGGAATCCACAAATAATCCCTTGAAGGCCCCGAATTATATTAGGTATGCCCCGCTAATTTTTCGTGCGGGGATTTTGAACGTTATCAATGAAACTATAGCTGATAGAGTGTCGTTGATGACTGACGTTCTTTGCGACGATGACTTCAAAATCGCTCTCAGTAAGCCATCAACCAAACTCTATCCATAGAAAGATTTTTGTTGATGACCGAATGATAGCGATTTTAACTACTATCACTTTTGGGCCATTCGGAATCTGAAAAACTTCGTATTTCGAGAAAAATGCCGAAAATGCAGTGTCACTCTAAAACATTCCGTCTCATTGCCTTCCTGCGTCTTTATTCTTCTCTCGCATGTCCATTTTATTTCTTCCTCATCTTTTCATTTTCTATTTTGCAGGCTTTTTGCATAATTTACTGCGCCCGAACGACCACCGCGCCTGACTTAAACTAAACAATTTTTAAACAATTTTCGCGCAAGCGAATCTTGCCTTCCGTGTAATAAAGTTCTAAACGTGGGAAAATTGGCGCGCTGCTAAATTGCACCGTTCATGTAAGTAAAACGTTTCGCATCCTTGACTACGGACGTGGCGCAATTTTTCTTTTACAACACGCGATACCTTGCCAGCGATCTTCCGCACTAAACGACGAGGTGACGAGGCGCCTGTCGTTGTAAAAAAAAACAACAAAAACATCAGTGGAAACAGTGATTGGCATATGGTCGTCTTTCTTCGTCGCTGGCGCAAGTCCCGAGGCTGATCCTGTCACCCACGTGAGTGGCCAATCGCTGTAGGAGCTTTTTCGCTCGGACCCGATGCATCGCGTATATGGGAAAAGCTTCGACGATGTTATCCCATCGTTTATTAAGTTAACGATAGGTCGTTAAATTCACCTTTATTGGATGGACGCCTGGCGTCGCGGCGGAGTGAAAGATCGCGCCAGGGGAAGGGGACATTTGTTGACACAGCGAGGAATCGCGGGAGAGAGAGAGAGAGAGAGAGAGAGAGAGAGAGAGAGAGAGAAAAGGAGGGAGTGAAGGAGGGAGTCTGATCGTTCGAGTTTTGTTGGATAAATAAAATTTAAAAAATCAGCAATTACTTCGGTCCTTACTATCGCGTATGTGACGTGTGCTAGACACATTTTGTACCGTATTCTTTATACTCTTTTTCTATGCTTTTTTTTTGGGCAAGCAACATACATACAATAATTAATTATTTAATCGCCCCGCCAGCTGTTGGTCATTAACATCGATTTCTTTATTTCAAAAATCTCTCCGTTTTTTCGAAACATTCCGATGGGTGATTTCCAAACGAATAGAGTTGGGAAATTCGTTGTCTGCTGAAATCCTTCTGGGAGTATTACTCGAATAACCTCAGCTGTTAGTTACGTCCAAGGGATGGTTTGTGGGAAAAACGACATTATTTAATTATTTAATCGCACTTCCAGCTGTCGTTATTTACCATCGATTTATTTTTTTTCTCGTATTTACTATCGTCGTTAAAAATATCGCGCATTTTTCTACCCACGACAAAAGCTGTCAGTGAAATAATGTCAGGCGCTTTTTTTTTCTTTGCTGCAGTCAAACTTCATACCCTCTAAAGTGTATACGTATATTCACATATATTATATATACATTCATTTTTTCTTTTCATTTCTCCCGCGCTGACAAGGACGAATAGTTACGACTAGCTCCAGACTACGGTATTACCCCCGTTTGAATTGGCTCAAACAAGGGTTGGTCTTCGAGGCACTTCGGGCCCTTGCCCTCCTACGTCGTTACTTTTGCCCCCTGACTCCAGGGCACGGTTAGTAATTTGCGGATTATACGGATGAGGCGCAAGTGTAGCAAGGCTATGCGGAGAATAGGAACAAGCTGCGGACTACCATGGCAAAGAGGAATTGCGGAAGCAGGCTTCTTGCGAAGGAGGAACGTCTAAGAGGAGAGAGATGAATTGGGAAAGGGCAGGAAGAGAGACAGAGAGAGAGAGAGTGAGAGAGAGAGAGAGCGTGTGTGTAGGCGAGAGAAAAAAGAAAGAGATAGTCGGAGAGAGAAAATCGAAGAGGATGGTTGGACGGACAGATAGACGGACAGACAAACAGGTAGACAGACAGACCGAAAGACAAATAGACAGTCAGACAGACAGACCGACAGGCAGATAGACACAAAGGTAGGCAGACAGACAGACAGGCAGACCGACAGGCAGACAGACACACAGGTAGGCAGACAGACAGACAGACAGACAGACAGACAGACAGACAGACAGACAGACAGACAGCCAGACAGACAGACAGACAGATAGATAGATAGATGGATAGGTAGATAGATAAATAGAGATAGATAGATAGAGATCGATAGATAGAGATAGATCGGGAGAGCGTGTCAGAGAGAGAGAGAGAGAGAGAGATAAAGCGAGAGATAGATAGGTAGATGGAGAGAAACGGGGAGAGAGGGTAGCAATGACACTTTGTAGCTCAGGTAAATGTAACGAATAGCTCGATAGACAGATAGATAGATAGATAGAGATAGATAAATAAAGATAGGTAGATAGAGATCAATATATAGATAGAAAAATAGAAATAGATAGATAGAGATCGATAGAAAGATAGATAGGTAGAGATAGATAAATAGAGATAGATAGATAGAGATAGATAGATCGGGAGAGCGTGTCAGAGAGAGAGAGAGAGAGAGAGAGAGAGAGAGAGAGAGAGCGAGAGATAGATAGGTAGAGAGAAACGGAGGGCGAGAGTAGCAATGACATTTTGTAGCTCAGGTAAATGTAACGAATAGCTCGATTAACTTACAGCATTTGTACGCGCACTATGGTGTACTTTCATCGCATCTTACCTCTAATTTTCTGCGGCAACGTCGTCTACTCACTTGGGCGTCACCCTTCCTGAAAGCCATATTTTCCTGTGTATTCCAACCGCTAATTGAAGACTTCTCCAGTCTTCTCATATCATGCCCATATCGTGATAAGAGAATTCAAAATGGTAATTGTAGACGCAGCCCCAAAGACGAGGAAAAAATGAAGGGTCTTATCAATGATTGAAAAAAATTAATTTGCATTCATCCAAGCTTCTCTCTCTCTCTCTCTCTCTCTCTCTCTCTCAATCTCTCTTTAATTCTGATTTTTGTCATGCTCCCTTTGATCCCCGCTCGTGATCGGGATCAAAGCTCCGAAAGGTCGTATTTATCGTCAGACCCATGGTGTGTATAATCGGGATTCGAATTTAAACAAATATCGCTCGATTCGTTGCAACGCGAGTCCGTACGCACGTGGAATTTGAATTTCCCGCCTCGATTCGCGTTCCCCGAATTTATTTGGGGTCTGTGGAGTCGGAAATTATAGGTACCAGAGGATTCCCGTAACGCCCACGAAATTCCCTGATTACATACTCGACCGAGGGTAAACAATCGTTCGAAATACATTCGAAGCCCGATTTAGGGGAATAATTGAAATTCAAGCTCTTTCTCGACATTTTATTATACTCTGGTCCGTTTATTGATTCAAGGACGTACTTTTTGGTATTTTTATGCCTTGCCCCTCCTCGTTTGCCGCTAGCGTAATTTGGAATGATATTCCCCCACACTGCATCCTTGAAGCAGTCTTGTTGTCTAGAAATGTGAAGACATTGTTTTTAAATTATTTTATTTGGTTATTCTACAGACTCTTCTAAATACGAAAAATTTTAGAAAGAAAACGAGAACAGTTTAACTCTTCGTGGTCAGACTTCCAAATTCAATCGCGGTGGTCACACTTGGGTCGATTCTAACCAGTCATTTTTCAAAAAAGTATTGTGACCAAACTATCCATGCGAAGTGGTTCAAAAAATGATGGAACATGCTTTGAACTTTCTCGATGATGTACGAAAAATTTATTTATAAGAAATAAAATAGCGACATGTTAAAAAAAATTCATAAAGAGGTGAAAACGCAAAAAAAAAAACACTTTTTCGCTAAAAAAAATCATAGTTCCGTGAATTTCCAACATTTTTACCTAAAATTTAAACGTGATACTCCTTAGATATTCTAATTTTGGGAAAAAATAGTAGCATATTGCGCGTTCCGAAAAAAGTATTTATTTCGACATTTGAAGAGGTTAAATTTTATGGTATGAGGATACTTCAAAGTCCAGGTAAGATGGTGAATACAGTTCCATTCGAAGCTGGAAACTATTATAAACTTACGCCAAAAGTTGATCGACGGATCGATTCTACCCAGGTTGACCACGAAGAGTTAAACGTTATTCCGTCCTAAAAATCACCTTCAAAACCGCGCTCTTGACAACAATACCTTCCTTTTCCTTTAATTTGTTTTTCTTTTTCCTGTACCTAATTTGATTTTCCTTTTCCTTTAATTTGATCTTTCTTTTCCTTTCAATTTTCCATTCGGGTCAAACGCAAATGGTCATTCAAACTGAAAGAATTTTCAACTTTTGGAATAAAATTTGGTCGCGAGATTCGTCGAGGCTGAGAATTTTCATAAAATTTACGAACAATGGTCCGTTGTGCGTTTTGTGTTAGCGATATTTCCGGATGTGTACGAGCGGCGGGGGGAATAAATATATGCTACATTTGTCGCGAGGAAAAATCCATGACTAAGCTGCATGAGAGCCCGGACAGGGGGTATATGAACGCGATAGAGAAAGTGGGTAGTGCGAGGGCACTCAACGCTCAGCGTGATGCAAGTTGGAAGGAAAATAAATGAAATAAAGAAAAGACACGAAAAACCATGGGGTGCATAGTGCGCTATGAAGTTCAACTCGTCCCTCAAGCCCTTCTTGCCTCCACGTTTCATGTGGATATACAGGGTGTTTCATAACAATTAGGGTTCTATGTGAGCATATAGGTTGTGCATGCAGGCATACAGGATTCTTCGTTAGCATACAGGTTGAGACACCTCTTTGAGCATACAGTGTGAGAGAAATGTTCAATGTTTGATTCAATTAAAGAATGATTTATTTTAATGTCGAACAATTCGGCAAAGATATTCTGTCTTTATCGAATTTTTTGGAAACAAAAATGAAAAGAAGAGAATATTAGGATGTATTCATTCTACGAGGTTTGTCTTCAAGCTCGTCCTTTATGACAGATTGGTCAGCATCTTTTTTCTCTTGTTGTTACGGTTACGGACACGCGCAATAATATTTTCGATATTAACAAATCGACTCGCTTCTCGAAAATTCCAAACAGAATAGGATATGATTTTGTCGATCCCACATATACACTGCCGGCCAACAGTTCGGATACACTAGTCGAAATTTCTTACTGCACTAAAAGTTAGATAGGGGATTCAAAAATAAAGATAATTGCATTTCCCAAGTGGCGCTTTAAAAAGGACAAGTTTACCTGTATTTTGCTTTTTTAGAAAATGTTCTACGATTTTTTTTTTGCGCCGATATTCACTTTTGTACGTGGCCATTATTCGGCTATTTTTTGGCCGTCGAAAATTAACTGCAAAGTTTGTGGAAAATTTTGTCCTCGATTTTTTCCATAGTAAACTTAAAATGGATATCAAAACCTACATCTTTATTTTTTAGCAAGTCTCGTACGATTTTTTTTCTCTCCAGTATTGCATTTTCAGTTAAAAAAGACATCTTTGAGAAAAAAAAAGCGTCATCGAAGGACTATAGGGTTTCAGAGGAAATGTCAAGAGGGTAAAAAGTTGCATGGGTTCACACTGGAGTGGCTAGAATTTTTCAGAATTTTTTTCGGACTTTTTTTTACCATTTTTGGTTGGAACTTTCATGAGTGGAGCGGCTCCACTTGGGAATTATGGGGTCTAGAACAATATACTAAGAAAGGAAATTTGTTTACATTTTTTTTTAATCAACTACATTTTTTAGAATCTTTTTTTATTTTTAATTTTATTTTTTTCATTCTTATTTTCAACAATAAAGAAGCATCTAAAAAATTGTAGTTAATTAAAAATAAAAATGTAAACAAATTTCCTTTCTTAATATATTGTCCTAGACCCCATCATTCCCAAGTGGAGCCTCTCCACTCATTAAAGTTCCAACCAAAAATGGTTAAAAAAAATATCCGAAAAAAATTCCGAAAAAATTCTAGCCATTCCAGTGGCTAGAATGCAACTTTTTACCCTCCTGACATTTCCTCTGAAACCCTATAGTTCTTCGATGACGTATTTTTTTCTAAAACATGTCTTTTTCAGCTAAAAATGCAATATCGAGGCGAAAAAAACCGTTCGAGTCTTTCTAAAAAATAAAAATGTAGGTTTTGATATCCTTTTCAATTTTACCATGAAAAAAAACGGGGAAAAATTTTCCACAAACTTTGCAGTTAATTTTCGACGGCCAAAAAACAGCCGAAAAATAGCTACGTTCAACAGTGCGTACCAGAGCGAAAAAAATGGTAAAGAATTTTCTAAAAAAGAAAAACAAAGGTAAATTTGTCCTTTTTAAAACGCCACTTGAGAAATTCAATTATCATTATTTTTGAGTCCACTGTCTAACTTTTAGTGCGGTAAGAAATTTCCACTAGTGTATCCAAACTTTTGGCCGGCAGTGTATATCCTGTTATCATGTCCTCTCCGCAAAACCAACAATTCAGAGAAAAAATATTTGAGCTCCGTACCCAAAGCAGTCCAAAGGGTTGATAGCCAATATTACATGAATATATCAAAACATTCTTTTCCATATATATATATATATATATATATATATATATAAATTCACATGTCTTCTTGGCGACTGAACGGTCAAATCTTTTCTTCATCTCCTTCACCCCCGCGGCCTTCCTTCCCACGCTATTTCCTTCTCTCTTTCTTTTTCGCTTTCATCCACTCGCATCACGCCCGAGAGTCCGAAGAAATTGGGGTCGCATAGGCGATAAAAAGATAAGGAAGAAGCGAGGCAGGAAGATAATAAAGACGAAATAATGAGATGAGGCAGGATATACGTGTAGGAAGGAAGACACAGGGGCGTCTCGTGCGCGTGAACGCATCTCTCGTATAATTCGTTTCGGAAGATCGGAGAAGTAGTATTCGAGCCAAAAGGGTCGATAGGTATGATTCTCCATGCATTGATAGCGTGGAAAAAAAAATTGGAAACTTGCACGTTGGTTTATCGTCATTTTCTTTTGCTCGAAAAGTCTACCTTGTAAAGGAGTCATAAGGTAAAAGTGATGAAAAATTGGCGTTTTTATTTCGCTGAAAAATTACGAAAAACTGGGAATTTCGTTTCAGTAAAAAGTGATGAAAATTTGGAAATTTTATTTCGAGAAAAAGTGACGAAATATTGGAAATTTCATGACAATGATATTGCAATGAAATTGGATATTTCATTGCAATAAAATGGGATAAAAAATTGGAAATTTAATTCCAATAAAAATTGATGAAACATAAGAAATTTAATTAAAATAAAAATTGATCGAAAATGAGAAATTTCATTCCATACAAAGTGATGAAAGATTGGAAATTTAATTTCAATAAAAAGCAAGATTGAAAATACCATTTCAATAAAAAGCGGTGAAAAATAGAACATTTTTCAAAATTTCAAACTTGAAGATTATCAACGGGATCATTCAGTAGTTACAACGACGATACAAGCTCCATTGGATGTCCACCTAATATACATGTGTTACGTTGCGACGTCATCTCGACAGGGCAGAATCGAGCCCATCAAGTTTCGTAATAAAGCGAGCGTCCGGTCCGGTCGACGTAACTTCGCGAAATCTTGGATAACCGGACGACAATAAGGTGACTCGGCCAGATGTCCACCCGCTCCGCTTGTTCCTCGGCGGATAATACGAAGCCCAAAGTATCGGCAAAGTGCTGTCGGCAAGGCCAGAATAATTCGTGAGCTCTTGCAAAAGTCTCAAACGGTATGGGGGTGAGTGGAAAAGGGATTGAACGAAATACGTAAGGGATGCAGCGATCGAGGTATAAACTTGACTGGTATCCGAATGGGCGCTTTTTCACAGGTTTGGGTTTTGACATCTACCCGGGACCAAATTGGTGTGGAAGGATGGAGAAGCGGAAACCATATAGAGACGTTTGCGCTGATGACTCCAACCATGGGCAACCCATTTTTACGCGTCTTCCACACCAATCCGCTCTCGGATCCGATCCAATATCCAACTGGATCCCGCTTGAGAAACTAGCATCTCAGTCCAAATCGGACTGTATCCATTACAATATTTCTGCACGGGATGCAGTTGATGCATTTTTGAAATTGGATAAAGAACGGGTCGGATTTCATCAATAATTATAGAAAAATCTTAATAATTTATATGTTAACCTTAGAAGCTAAAGCGATGGTAATGGAAAGTACACTTCAATTTGAAAATTACGAAAAAAATGCTGAAAATTCAAGCAAGCATATAAAAAAGGAGTACTGCCTTAACGTATATAAACTTTTCCAGGCCGCAATAGTACTCCCAGTGAGCTCCGGCCGGCTGTGAGAGAAGTTAATCCGCCATGAGGCGGATTAAAATGTGGGTTAGAATGCTTCAGGAACGATTCTCTCATATGTCACTGTTGAACTTGGAGAATGGCAGTGTTAAAAAAAACCTTCCAGCTGAAAAAGTGTTGGACCGATTTGCAGAAAAAAAAGAAACCTAAGACTTATTTAATTCACCGCCTTCTGAAAGTAAAGGTTAAAGACAGATAACTGGCGTAAAGAATGATGAAAAATTTGATGACTATTTTTTAAGGTATTGCAAGAGTTTGGTATTAATTTTAACACGAACGTGTAATTAAAGCAAGTTTCATATTTCATGTGTGTAACGTGATTAGCGACTATTATGTAAATTTAAAAAAAAGATCGTGAACGATACCAATTACTGTCAGGCCGGGCCCTTCTACGCCCCCCCCCCCTCCCCCAGAAAAAATGCTGGCTTCGACAATGCTTTTCATCCCCGTGCTCTCAATTGAAGCTTTCAAAAGCCTGAAAACCCAGGGAGGGTTTTTACGTTCAAGGTCTTACGACAACCAGTTTCCTTACGATTTGCACTATAACCCAAAAACCTACGCATCGGAAGTTCGCGTTCCCAGAGTGGCCAAGAGACAGCACGTTTCCGGTTATCCGGGTTATAGCGCAATGATGAAAACGACCAGTTTCGGTGAATCGAACGATCGGTCAATGTAGGACGATCGGGCCCGGGGCTTTGTGCCGCCGTCAAACTGTGCAAATTCGTCGATGCGATATAAGCGTGAGTGAAACGTGTCTGGGTATTCATAATGCGGCCCACGTCAAATGTGTACGCAGACACGCGGGGAATTCCTCGAGTGAGAAAGGGGAATAGGGAGTAGAGTGATGACGAGACCGAAATGGTTGGAGGAAGTTCCAGGGAGAGGAAGAGGGGGAGAGAGGGAGAGAGAGAGAGAGAGAGAGAGGAAGGGAGGGAGAGAGGAGAAGGAAAACCAGTAGGGGAGGAAGGAGTGAGGGAGAGGAAGAGGTATATAGAGCTGAGAGTACCCAAGAGGACTGGTTCGTATTGATTGCAGAAGCTCTTGTTCCCCCTGCCCCGCCCTGGCGCTTCCCTCTCCACCCCCTTTCCTCCCCCTTAATCTGCCAACCCGACCCATACACACCACCTTCTCTTCCCCGCGCGCGGTACAGTGGAGGCGTATACCAACGTTACACACGCGTTCAACATTTCAAGCCGGCGCATTTACATCCACATCGTGTATACACCGCCCCAGTTCTCTTTTAATTTATTCTTTTTTCCTCCGCAAGGAGATATGTAAGAGGGAGAAGGGGACGGGAGGAGATTAGCTCATCGTGTGCTTTTACCGGCTCGCGCGAGGTCTCGAGAGCGGAATTACAGATGATTCAATACGAGCGTGTCACGGCTCGATGGAGTGTTCCATCTTCCTCGGTAGGTTCATACTGCCCCATTGATTGTCCATTTGGGAACGTTCTTCCAGAGTGTATGTCTGGTACGGGGCCGATGACCCGCGAGGTCAATGAAACTGGATTTTCCATCATCCCGAAGACCTGCCAGCGATCGTAACCACACTACGCTACTGACGTCTTCAACAGCGAATGGGGGATGATCGTTTTTTTTTTAGGATTTTGTGGCCACTTGAAACACTTGGAATTTTGTCTCGTCCATTTGGTTGTCACAGCGGAGGGTCCTTGTCTGGGGTCTCTTGGGTTTTGAAGCATGGCATGATTCGTGAGGAGAGCGTCGAGTACTTTCGATCAAAATTATTGCGTTTGAAGGAAGATAATTAGTTTCGGAATAATGAGGGAATGGCGCTGCGCATTGAGAAAGACAGTTTTACTTGGCAAATATTGATTTACAACAAACTTTTTCTTTTGGATCATTCAGGATTCTGTGGATCCTGGAGACTCCAGACGCCTGTCAATTTTCCAGATTCTAGGATCCTTAACATTCTTCAGAATCCCGGATCCTGTAGATTCTCTGGATTCAAGAAGCCTGTACATTCGCCAAATTTAAGGATCCTTGACATTCTCCAAAATCCAAGATTCTTAAAATGTTCTAAACTCGAGAATCCTTCAAATTTCCCGGACTCCAGAAGCCTTAACAGTCTCCAAATTCCAGGATCCTGGTTCCAGGATGAAAGATGAGGCAACTGGTGAAAAGGACAATGTGACTTGGCAATTATTTATAGTTGTCGTTTGCAAAATACTGTTATTTGGACACAATCTTTTTCTTTTGGATCATTCAGGATCCTTAACATTCTCCAGACTCCAGGATCCTTGAAATTCTCTAAACTCCAGAATCTTTTAAATTGCCCGGACTCCAGAAGCCTTAACAGTTTCCAGTTTCTAGAATCTTCAAAGGATAATGGATCGAGAAGCATATTTCGACTTGGCAATTATTCATAGTTGTCATTTGCAAAGTACTGTTGTTTGGAGTCAATCGTTTTCTTTTGGATCATTTAGGATTCTGTGCATCCTTCAGATTCCACGAGCTTGTAAATTGTCGGAACTCTAGGATCCGTAACATTCTCCAGACTCTAGTATTATTAGAATTCACTAAACTCCAGAATCCTTTCAATTGCCCGGATACCATGAGCTTTAACATTCCTCAGATTCCAGGATCCTGATTCCAGGCTGAAAAATGAGGGAATTGGTGAAAGGGACAATCTGACTTGGCAATTATTCATAGTTGTCGTTTGCACAATAATGTTATATAGAAACAAACGTTTTCTTTTGGATCATTCAGGATTCTGTGGATCCTGGAGATTCCAGGAGCGTATCAATTCTCCAACTTCTAGTATCCTTAACATTCTTCAAACTCCAAGATCCTTAACATTTTCTAAACTCGAGAATCCTTTAAGTTGCCTGGACTCCAGAAGCCTTAACAGTTTCCAGTTTCTAGAATCCTGAAAGGATAATGGGTTGAGAAGAATTTTTTGACTTGGCAATTATTCATAGTTGTCAATTGCAAAGTACTGTTGTTTGGAATTAATCGTTTTCTTTTGGATGATTCAGGATTCTGTATATCCTCCAGATTCCATGAGCCTGTAAATTCTCCGGACTCTAGGATCTTTAACATTCTCCAGACTCTGGGATCCTTGAAATTCGGTAAGCTCCAGAATCCTTTACATTGCCCGGACTCTAGAAGCCTTAACAGTCCCCAGATTCCAGGATCCTGATTCAATGATGAAAAATGAGGGAATGGGTCTAAAAGGACAATTCTACTTGGCAATTATTCATAGTTGTTGCTTGCAAAATACTGTTTTTTGGAAACAGTTTTTTTCTTTTTGGTCATGCCGGATTCTGTGAATCCTTCAGACTCCAGGAGCCTGTAAATTCTCCAGATTCTAGGATCCTTAAAACTTTCGAGAGTCCAGGATCCTGTAGATCGTCCAGACTCAAGAAGCCTGTACATTCTCCAGAAGCCTTAACAGTTCCCAGATTCCAGGATCGTTTGGTTTTCGTTTGGATCATTCAGGATTCTGTGAATCCTCCAGACTCCAGGAGCCTGTGAATTCTCCAGATTCTAGGATCCTCAAAATTCTCCAAGGTCCAGGATCGTGTGGATCCTCCGGACTCAACAAGCCTACAAATTCTCCAAATTCTAGGATCCTCAACATTTTCCAGACTTCAGGATCCTTAAAATTCCCAACCTCCAGAATCCTCACAAATGCCCAGACTCCAGAAGCCTTAACATTCTCCAGATTCCAAGATCCTTACAATCCTCGGGACTCGGGTTTTCTGCGGATCCTCCAGATCACAGGATCCCTTGAATCCTGCAGATTCCGAATCTGCCACGAAACCATAGAACTCCAAGTCTCCTGTGGATCCTCGAGATTCCAAGATCCTACTGATCCCCCAGACTCGACGGCCCTGTGGATCCTCCAAACACCCCGTATTCTAAACACCCTCCGGTGATATCGTTGTGTCAAGCTAGATTGATCAGGAATTAATATAGCGAATTATTGTGTCGTTAGTTACATTATTGCGAGACTTGTTTGCTGGATAATCAACTGTAATAACTGATAAACGTGCCTGGATCAATACGACGCCCGACGAATAATCCACGACCATAACCATGGTCGAAACCCACTCCATACGAATGCGATATACCCAGTATCGAGTAATCGAAATTAACTTATTCGCGAGCACACATACAAACGTTCGTAGGGAAGAAGGGAGGGTTTGAGGGGGTTGGCTGGCGCTGTTGGGGATCGGGAACAGCGGGGTAAACGTTCTGGTATATATCGAGCAAGTGTTACTGACCTAGTTCGCATGTCGGTATAGTAGTAAAAGCCCCACCAGCGCACGGAAACAGGAGTATTCGAGCTTCTCCTTTCTCGCTCTCCCACCCAGGCCTTCACCTTCCTCCCCCCCCCCCCCCCCTGGCGTGTTCTCGCCGAGTGTACATCGTACTAACAGTTGGTAGGGATGAAGGGAGTATGGAGAAGGGAAAAGCTCTACTCTTTGTCCCTCCGCGAGTCACATTTTTGGTGCAGTACATTCTTTTTGTTTCCATCGCAACTTTCCACATCGCGACCTGGAAGCTGCCGAATCAATATATAATATGGTTATGACTGCGACAGAGAAAGAGAGCATAGGGCGAGAGAGAGAGAGAGAGAGAGAGAGAGAGAGAGAGAGGGAGAAGTAGAGCCGTACGTAAATCGAGAAAAGACCGCGATAGAGGTTGAATCCTTGTTCACGATTTAAACCGCCTATGGTAGGAGGAACCTGACGCAATTTCCTAGTAGAGCATCTGTTGCTCTCCAGCTTGTGGCTCAGCCAACAAGTGGTGGAGGCAACAGAGAGATGGATGGACGCTGCAGACGGAAGCACCCAGATAAATCGATACACGGAGATTGGTGTGACTGTGTCTAGTGAATCAAGTATTTCATTTTCGTTCAAAGCGCATTTACGCAAAAATACCAATCATGGAATGAGCTTGCTCAAGCAGTTCATTCCGAATGACAAGTTCTTCGGGGCTGACCACCAATGAGCCGCAACTAAAGGCATTCCCTTTTGGTCCAAGTCATCCACCCAATGTACACATGCCCAATACGATTTTGCCCAACTCGTTTCTTGAAATAATCCTTCTCCATAAATCCTAAAATGAAGTCAAGTTACCGAAAGCTTCACTGAGCGCAATGATCCTCACAATGCCACGCTAGGATTGATCGTTAGTCCTGGCCGGAAGTCCTAGCTCATTCTTCCCCAATAATCGACAGGATATCCTCAGTGGAATTCCTCCAAATCCTCCAGGTATAACCTCAAAATTGCTGGACGACTCGCAGTTCCACCGGAATATTAAGAAAAATACGCATGATTGCGTAATATCGGAGGATAAATAATAGATAGGGTTGGATGATGAAAATGCTGGTAAAGTCAGGAACGAGATTTTGTGCGAACGGCGGTGGGGGGGGGGGGAGTTCGCATGGATGCGGGTGGCCGAGAAATGCGCGGTGGGAAGAGGAGCCAGGGGGGAGATTATGGATGTGCGAGACAAAGTGGGGAAAGCCAACGAACCAGTAGGAAAAGGGAAGATGCAAGATACGCGAGACTAGCGACTAGACGCCCGGTGGGAGCGCGGAAGGGGAACATGGCCGCGCAGGCGCCATTTCGCGTGCTCTTTCGCACAGCGCGAGCGGTCGGCCATCTTGTGCAAGGCATCTCTTGGTCGCGAACGCGCTGTAACGCATCGTGATCGTTCTTTCACTTCTGCCATCCCACGCTCAACCTCCCCCAGCTCATGCCCCTTGCTCATATTCTTTTATAACTCTTTCCTCGTCGCACTCGCGTGAAAAGTGGGACAGAGCTGTAAGGCGTCGAGACCGAGGCCCGAGGGGGTGGGGGGCAAGGGGTGGCAAGGATATAACCGTACTCTCGTATCGAACACGGGTTCAGTGCGTTGGCAAGATGGGCTGCAGGCTGTTCATTCCGGCTGTTATCGTTCGTCGTTCACTCGATATAAAATTCCTATCTATTTTTACAATGTGCTCTCTGTCTCTCTCCCTCTCTCTCTCTCTCTCTCTCTACTCTTTCCTTCCAATAAACCTTTAGTTTCTTCGCAAGCCTCGAATATTTCGTCTTCATTTCTCTCCTGGCCCATACGATCCAATTGATCAGCGTTTTTTTTGGAGAATCTTATCCTAGCCATCAATGACTCCATAACGAAAAATCGCTCGCTCTGGAAAATTCATTTCCCAAGGTCACGTGCCCTTTTGCCATATGATCGTCATCGATACTCCTCAGTGCTCGCGACTACCTGTTGCGATCATGTCGCTGGTGTCCCTTTCACAGTCGGAAAGCATCCAACCCTGCCAACTATTCGGAGCTAACCTCAATTGCGTTCTACACACTGAACGGCCTGATTTATAATTTATGAAATCGTCTCAAGCGGGGGCCGTCGAATCGACGAATACGTTCGAGGACTTCTGAAACGCGGTGATTTCGAACGCGCGATGGGGGAAAACTTCGAGGGGTTACATGTACAAAGGCGAAGCCAGACGCTGCGTCACACAGCCTCGAACACCTGTTGCGCGTTAATTTGATGAGAGAGAGAGAGAGAGAGAGAGAGAGAGAGGGAGAGGAAGAGAGTGAGTGAGATGAAAAAAATGGCGTCCCACTCGCGTTCCTTTCGTGCAACATTTAAACAATTCCGTTGCCCAAGAACACATACACGGGGAAAGGTTTGAACCTAGGGTGAGGCGAGAAAGGCTCGTCCGCGAGTTGTCCAACATCATGGTACCAACACTCCGTTTGGTGTAACCTGTTGCGTAAAGTCGACGAACAGAGGGCCCCTCTTGCGAAGTTTTAATTTCCGTTATAAAACATTCACGAGGCTTTTTGGTCGCGAGTCCACTAAAGATAATGACCGACGTCATGAAATATCCATTTTAAACGTGACGGATCATGAAAGCGGCAAAGCGGTCAATTCTCGATGAAGACACGCTGCGTGTATGTTTGGGAGGTTCGGAGGAGGCCATTTTGAAAATCGGACAAATCGAGCTACCGTGTCAGTCAGCGATGGGTGATCGGTGAAACCGGAGATCAGGGGTAAGTAGAATAAGTCTTCTTTGCGCGATTCACATAGGGAAAGATTTCTGTTTGGTAATACAAATGCCCATGGTAGATCGTACAGTAGAACCGAGAATGGTTTACTGTGAGGGCGATCAGCGTGACAACTTTATAACGCTGACTGTACCAATTGGCTCCGTGCCAAGTATAGGGAGGGGGGTAATGAAATCGAACGCAGCGCCTGCAGTGGACAAAAATTGCAATAAACTCAGCTATTAATCTGTCAAATCTGTATAAGTGTAGTGCGAGATTTTTTCAATCAAATTTAAATATTTTTAAATTAAAAATGGTCCACGACAATTGCTGGGTAATAAATTGCAAAAATACCGGAAAAAAATAATAATTGCACATTCCATCGCTTGCCTACGGCAAATTGAAAGTTAGGATAACGCAACAAATGGATAACATCAGTAAGAAGAAAAAAGTAAGCATTATAAGGGTTGATTTATGCAACCAGCTACAATAATTAAACTTGGCTCATGTTTTGTCCTTAAGTCTTCTATGTCCCAGGAGTATTTGGCAGATACCAACAGGTTTCTCTCAGATTGAGTGTAAGGTTGAAAATAAATGTCAGTTAGTGGACGTCCATTAATTACGTGAGCTCCAAATGGGGGGAAGGGGTCTGGCAAAATCTCGCCAAATCTCGTTTACTGGGGTGTCAATGAAAATTTCACGTCAACTTTGTAATTCAGAAAATATACTATTATAACGTTTATTAAAGTAGAGGGTGCGAATATGGACTCCTTAAGGCTTAAATCATTCAAGAAGCAAAAATATTTTAAGAAAACAAGAATAATAACACCATTGTAATAGCTTTATTATATTTGGTATAATAAAGGTATTAAAAAAAAACCAAAAAAAATCATATCGCAATTACCGTGACACTTAGGACATAGGGTCTAAGGGTGAAAAACTAGCAAATGACCCCCCCCCCCAATCCCTCAAAACATTGTATCGAGATGTCGAAAACAGCGGAATCTTCTAACACGATCCGAGTTGCATAACGTTTTTTTTTTTTTTCGTCACAGTCCACAACACCTTTCAAAAACGTAAAAACTTCAAAGATAATATGCTGCTGAATGAAAATTTCGACGTAGTATATAGGAGGTTATGTGCGTTGATGGAATGCTGAGGCAGTTGTAGGGCAAGCCCCAATAGGTCCTTATAAGGTCAAGCCTTAGTAGGGCCATATGCGTATTGCCTGATTTACGGAAGTACAAAGGCACCCTGATCAGGCCGCAGTAAGGTAGCCTTCTTACTTCCGTACTACGGTTTCGCCGATTCGGTCGGCATCCGGCGATGATCAGGCGTGCCTCATTACGGCATTCCAGACCGCAGCATGATAGCGGCCTGATCAGTGTTCAGGCTGCCTGATCAAAATTTCTAGTCGGGAAGTATGGGAATCCAATTGGACCCCTACGACAATTACTGCACGGGTCTCAGTCGAGTCGTGATTGGAAACTTGGCTGACTGCATGTTAGTGACTGTCTTTCGCAGCTATGTGGTCACCCATCCAAGTAGAGGGCCAGCGCTGCTTGACGCTGCAGATCGCCGCACGTCGACCGCGAGGCCACTATCGTTACCCTGCATCATGGACGTTTGGCGTAAACACCGTTTTTTTTTCCCACGTTGGGCCGAGGTAGCCGAGAGAACGGCCCAGTGATAAATTCGTCTGTGGTCAGACATGGTGGCGTGGTGGTCCAGTGTCCGATTTAAAGATTGATAGGATTGTAAAAAAGTGTAGGGTTGTTTGGTTTCGAGCCCTCGGCTTTGCACAAAAGACAAACGAGGGTTGGGAGGAAAAGCGATCGTTCTTGCGAAGTGGGTTGTTGGAAGGATTGAGGAGCAGACTTTTATGTGCGAGGAAGTGGTGGGTAAGGTGCTCGCATAAAACACTTACTTTTCACCCGAGAAGTTATTTCTTGGAGCACTAAAACGTCAACGGCAAACCGAACACGGTGAACCCTTCAGAAATAATGGCGAATATCGAGACGTTTCGCGCAATTGGAGGAACGACAGTGAGCAAAATTGATCGTTGTCTCATGTACCAGGGAAATTAAGGGAGGAAATACATGTAGACGACGAAAAATAGCCAATTTCAATATATATATATATTTTTTTCTTTGGAAAGGTACAAAACGTTTTATATTAATGAAACTTTGGGTACAATTCATTATATAATTGAACGGTTTACATTAATTTTTTCATTAAAAAAATTTGCAAAATGGCGACGTTTTGGCGGTGGTGGTCCGTTTGTAGGAAACCCAACAACTTCAATATTAAACTGAAAAATATAAGTCAAAGATGTTTTGTATTTTAACATTCAAATGCTGAGCTTATACCTAAGAAACATTTCAAAAGTTGAAAATTAAAAAATGGGACATTTCATTTAAAAAATCGAAATTTTATCGAAATTTTCGTTTATTTTTTCAATAAAAAAGTATTTACTAGTGATTTTCATAAACGAGTAGGTATAAGTTCAAGGCAATATTGTTATTGAGTTGTGAGCACAATTTTAGCACAATCAGTCAACTCGTTTCAAAGTAGTATTCTAGTCTAGAGGTTTAAATTTCGGGCATTTTTTCGGTTTTTAGTATACATTTTTTCACCGTTTTTTTTTATTGATGTTCCAAGGATTTACAAAAAAAAGGCCTCTAAATATGGTCGTGAAAAAAAGTATTGAGGCCGTTGACATAATTCCAAAGCTCCCATTCATATGTGACAGAAATAGAACCAATTTTCTTGATCAATGAGAATATCATTGTGGCAGGCACCAAAGAGAAAAAAAAATTAATTGCAAACTGTTTGAAAAAAAGTAAATTTGTCGGTCTATTTTAATTAAAGTTTTTCATTTTTTCAAAATAGTAATAATAATAATCTCGCAATGTCCGCGGTAGGGACGATAGAGAAATATATACCGGAGTTCCATACCAAATTGGAAGTCAATCGGTTGAATAGAACTCGAGATTTAATTAGAAAGACATATTCTTAAGAGTCTATACTTTAAGGAAATATTAAAAAAAACGATTTTTTTTCAATTTTCGAGACTAGAATACTGCATCAAAGTTATTTTTTCCAGAAAATTGAAAAATATAGTTTTGAGTTTGACATACAATAGTCCTTCAGATTGTAACATTTTACGTTAAGAAAAAATGTTTTCTTTCATTTATGCCGCTACATGTATTTCCTCCCTTAAAGGCATGCGCAATTATATTTGGGGAAGAATGAACCTTGGTTGGACAGTCGAATGATCGATGAAGAACAATACAGTGGCAATGAGATAATTCGATTGGCTACCAATTGGTCCAATGATTCATCGATCGCCTCCGAGGTATCCTGGTGCTTCATACATCAACGTCGAGGATGATGAACCCCGGGAGCTTCCCCATTCGATCCAATTGTAGATAGAAATTCATTAGATGATTGTCTAATTAAGTTAATCGCTGTGTGCAAGCGCTTCAGTTCGAGGCTTGGAATTCTCCCTCGTAACGCTTATGGCTCTGCCCCCATAATCTCCGTTTGGCCCCTCGTAAAATTCATTTTAACGCGTCTCTTACCAATTCGCAAGCATTCACGACTATTATCATAGGCCAATAGCGATCGTAAGGAACTCTCGCATATATCATGGAATTACGGAAAGTCATTACCAAACTCGATCTCGAAGTGGATTTTTATTGCGTCATTAGACATACGGTATGACGTCGATCGCAGATTTTGTCGCATGACGGTTAACGTCGAATTTGGAGATTTTTTAAAAGACGAGCAAAGTATATATTGTAAAAAAAAGAGAGAAGAAAAAACTTTATTTAAGCGAGAGAGAGAGAGAGAGAGAGAGAGAGAGAGAGAGAGAGAGAGAGAGAGAGAGAGAGAGAGAGAGAAAATCGACGCTCTTTCTCTTTTTCTCTTCCTTCTTCCATGACGTTGAGAAGGCGACGAGAACGACGCGATGTTCTCGGTTCTCGTATTACGAGAAATTTGACGCCAGAGTGAAGAAAAATACGTGGTCCCGAGGGGGCTCCACAGCACGCAAAGTAACACCCAGCGTGATAACTCGCTACCCTCTTTTGCAGAATAAAGAGAGAGAGAGAGAGAGAGAGAGAGGGAGAAAAAAAGGAACGAGATCTCCCCTATTTTCCAGACATTCGAATAGACGGTGGCCATCGTTACAGAACCAACGAAACAACAGAAAAAAAAGGAATACCGCAATGAGTAGAGAAAACGTATTCGTTTTAATTTTTTCCTCGTCCTCCCGGTTCCATCGCTCGTTTTCCGCCAGGCCAGGGGGTTGGGATACATCAGTTCGTTGTCGTCCGTGGGCTCGCCAATGGGTTCAAGCCGCGGGACTGACGTCAACGCAAATTTTAATCAGAGATAAACGGGCCCCTGATGAGTATACGGGGGGTGGTGTAACGAAGAGAGCGAAACAGCGAGCGAGCATAACTTTTAACGCTCCAATAAAAAGACGAATAAGGGTGGAAATGAAAATCGGTGTCGGGACGAGAGAACGCGCGGTTGACGAAAAAGAAAGGGAGAAAAAAAAAGAAATGAGAGCGCGAGTCAAACGAGTTTATTCCACTTGGGTGTTTCAACTTTTTTATTTTCGACCGTTCAACCCTGTGGACCGAAGCATGGGGTGACGGCAGTTGGAGTGATGTTCCAGCTGGACGTACGCCATCCCCTACTGAAATTGTCGTAGGAATCCAATTGGATGCCCATACTTGTCACCACTTCCTGATAGGGATCCAATAGGTCGTTGCATTGGACCCCTATACCAGAACGACACGCTCGTAAATTGGATTCTAATCGGGATTGCCCATTAGAATCCAATGTACGAATTGAATTTTAATCCTGAAAAAAGAATTTGAATATGGGTGAAAAAAGGCAGGACTTGAAATACCCAGGTTTACAGACGGAAAGTACAGGAAAAATGTTTACAGACGAAGTGTTAATATTAACACATCCGTATACGTTCACAAAGTTAACTGTGAAGGCTCAAAAATAGGCTATTTTTTAATATATTTTTTTAACTATTGCATGTAATCGTACAAACTTTTTTTTTCACTTAAGTGGGGAAAATCCTTTGGATGCGCGAAAATGATTCATTTTTCATGATTTTTTTTTAAAGGTGATAAAATAATCGCATCATTTTTAAATTTTGACATTAGCTTATTACAACTTTCAAGTGTTAAAAAAAAATAATCTTTTAAACAAAACAAAATATTTTTCGATTATTGACATGTGTAGGGGAAGGATATACCTATAAAAATATAAAAAAGTAAGAATTAGGTAGGCTTTTTAATAAAATTTTCATATTTTTGACCATTTTCTCGACAATTTTTACCCAAAAAAGTCATTTATTTACGCGATAACCTTAAAACTTTAGGTATATCCTTCCGATAATGTCATAGTGAGAAACCTCCCAAAATTTCAGCCAGATCGATCAATAACTTTGTGAGCTATAACGTGAGCAGTTTTTGAAAATGCAGGCGCACTCTCGACTATGTGCTATAATTTCGTAAATATTTCATATTTCGATTTTTCGATATTCCAGTATACTCTCAATATATTATACTTTCGAAACATGTGAAAAGACAAAAAATCGATTTTTCGAACATTGTAAAGGGTTTTCCACCCTTAAAGGTACACTCTTATAGAATAGAAAACAATTTTTTGTTGTTGCATATAAATGTATATTTATTTAACAATTTATAATCGTGTAAAGGCATTAAAAAACAGTATGTCGCTGACGTTGATGATTCGCGCTCTCCAGATAATCTGAAACAAAAGATTCAAAAAGATTCTTAATCTGTATGAGTATCGCTATCGTCCGTACTAGAATTATTTAAAAATATCAATTTTTATTTATACTTTCGCCAGAATTATGACGAAAAAAACGTGTTTTCCGAACACTTTTGCAAAAAACGACGCCATTTTGTTATTTTACAATAAAAAAAAATCATTCTCGTTCGGGCGATAGCGACACTCGTAGAGATTGAGAATCTTTTTGAAATTTTTTTTTCAGATTGCCTAGAGACCGCAGATCATCAACGCCAGCGAAATACTTTTTTTTTTCATGCCTTTACACGATTAACAATTCTTAAATAAGTATACATTTATATGCAACAAAAAAATTGTTTTCTATTCTGTAAAAGTGTACCTTTAAGCGAGAAAAAAATTTGTACCGATACATGCAACAGTTTTTGAAAAAAAAAATTATAAAAAATAGCTTATTTTTTAGCCATCACAGTTGAATAGCCCTTAAACACTCTAGTACAGAGATGCAGGTTCATCTTGGGACTCCCCAACAAATTTGTGCACGGGATCACGAAAGGATATTTTTTTCCTTCGGAGATCCAACAAATAGCAGTTTCAAAAAAAAAAATCTCAAACGATTCAGATCGGAAACTAGCGCGAAATCCATTTGGATTCCAACGTGGACTCTCTACGTGCGGCGTTCCTATGAAATCCTTATAGGGATGTGGTAGAATCTGGGGTTCCCCATCAAATTTCTCTACGAGACCTCGTTCACGTGCTATTTGTTCCGTTGACGCGTTCCTCCTGTTATCATTGAACACTAGCTGCCGGATTACACATGATAGGATAGCACGAGAATGGCGTGACAAATTTATCGATAGAGTCATTAAATTCGTGTGGACTGCGGATCGGCAGATTGGCATTTTGGGGAGGAAAGGATCAACGCTGAAGTCGAGGCGAGAGGATGGAACAGGCGGATAGCGAGTAAGGGGGAAGAAGGGCTGGATGCTGGTGTGCATCCTGTTGGAGCGATGTTTGCCCTGTCGGACTACCACCGACCGAAGTCACGGCAGCGAGGATTAGCAGCCAAGTGTAACTAGTGGTCCTGGTCCGATCGATGATTCAGCCATGATGTGCATGCTGCACTTAGGCGCGTTGGAGGTCAATCAGATGGATTGACGGACCCGGGCGCTTCCTATGTCAGGCTTCTGACGTGCGTCCATCAGATGCGTTCCCGCAAAGGATCCCGTGAGAATTGCAACGGTAGATTGGCAGCTTCCGGAAACATCATAATTCTGAAGTTACGTACGCCTGAAAAATCATAACTCAGACGTTTTATGTTCCTGAAATGTCATCACACGGACGATCTATCAACAGATGGCGCTAGTGGTGTCTTCCAATTGAGTGACGAGGATCTGTGGGCTGGTATTTTCAATGATTTTTAGCTTATTTGTCCATTGTTGGCTGATGCTATTGTTCGTCCAATTGGAAGATACCATTAGTGTCATCTGTCAACAGCAAAATCCGGTTAGACGTTAAGGGGAGGAAATACATGTGGACGACGAAAAGATAGCTAATTCTGATCATTTTTTTTAAACGAACAAAAGATTTTACATTTATGACGTAACTGTACGTACAATTTATTACATAATTATACTGTTGAAATAAATATTTTTCATTTAAAAATATTGGAAAATGGCGACGTTGTGGCAAGGTTTTGGCGACGGTTGTCCGTTTGTGGGGAATCCAACGACCTCAATATTGATCTGAAAAATATGAGCCAAGAAATTTTAGTATCCTAACATCCAAATGCTGAACTTATACATAAGAAATATTTAAAAAGTTGATGATTACAACAATGTGACACTTTAGAAAAAATAATCGAAATTTTACACCAGTTTCGTTCTTTTTTGCAATAAAAAAGTACTTTTCAAAAGTGATTTCCATAAACAAGTAGGTATAAGTTCAAGTTAATATTATTATTTCGTTGTATGTACAATTTAAGCACGATCGATTAACTCGTTTTAACCCTTCGTTGTCACACTTACCTGGAGAAACATGCTTGTCACACTGGGTCAAATTGGCCCAGTCCATTTTCAAACTGTCGGTATACGAAACCTACCAGTCGGATGAACATGAAAAAAATTATGAACATACTTCAAACATGGCGTAATATGTGAGAAAAATGCTTATATAAAAAATCAGATGGCAACATGCAAAAAAAAATTCCCATCGTAGACCAAATAAGTACATATATTTGGCGTTGAAGTTGAACGCTGGATCGTTTAGAACCACAGTGACAACGAAGGGATAAAGCTATGTTTGCCACAAACTTAAAAAATTCCGTCAAAACCTTCCACGAAGACCACGCAACAACGTCCCCATTCTGCAATAATTTTCAACGAATAAATTAATTTAAAAAGTTTAATTATGTAATAAATTGTACCTAAAGTGTCATAAATGTAAAACGTTTCGTTCGTTGACAAAAAAAATGATCAGAATTGGCTATTTTCTCGTCGTCTACATGTATTTCCCTCCTTAACGCGCCGCAATTCTCCTTGCGGCGCGTCACTTCGGGGATAAAAAATTTCACAACTCATGACTTTTATGAAGTATGCAATGTCCGGGGTTTTCTGGATTTTGACAGTCTGCCGAACAGTTCAACTCAACCGCGGGCTGTGATAGGCGAACCGTTCAATCTGGGTGGGCTTGTTCGGGATCCATGATCCAGCCGTGTACCTTGCACTTGATCGTATTGACGGTCAGCCGAGCAGATTGACGGCCCTAGGGTATACGTCATGCTTCCGAAGTGTGTCCATCAGATGTGATCCCTCATCCATACGCATTGGGACTGCCCAATTCTCCAGGATTCGGTTGGCGAATCGTCCTGGTTTACCGCCCGGTTGCACTGCTCTCAATTGCCGATTTAAAAACAGAAACAACGGGAAAACAAACGATATGGGAATAGACTCCATCTTCTCCGCAACAGAGGCCCGCAGGGCGATTAACTGCGGAACCGCACAGGCGGTGAAAAGGAAAAGCACGCGGCTCCTGCGTCGTCGTTCCCCTTTAATTTGAGAGAGCGAGAGAGAGAGAGAGAGAGAGAGAGAGAGAGAGAGAGAGAGAGAGAGAGAGAGAGAGAGAGAGAGAGAGAGAGAGAGAGAGAGAGAGAGAGAGAGAGGGAGACTCGGGAGCTTTGAATAGCTAGCTAGCTCGGTTCACTCACTCGTCTTTGAAGTAGTCTTCAGGTCTCGTCTTCCATGCTGGTGTAAGTAATCAGGCGACCACTCGTCCGACTCTACAACGGCCAGAAGCAGCTCTTGCTTTCCAAGTTCTGGCCTCTTGCTCTCTCTCTCTCTCTCTCTTGTCCCTCATTCTCCTCTCGTTCCTCTCCAACCTTTCTGTCTTTTGCACAACCTGACTTTTAAAGAGTTGCTCGAATGTCTGTTCTGCTCGCTAGATATCACGCTTGAAAAAATCTTTCGTGCCGCCAAATCCGGGACAAACATTAATTCCTCCCCCCCCCCCCCCGTCCTCCCCCCCCAAATGATAAGTCTCTCATGAATACGAATATACAACTTGACGGGAGTATTGATGCTGGTAAGGATAATAATAATGATAATAATTCCTCGTGATTATTTTCGTAAAAAGAGTATTTCAGCCGACGTTGATAAGGATTTTCAGCCTGAATGGCTGAAGATTCTCGAGGTATGTTGTCGAGCCTGAGAATTTTTCACCATCGCGAAATTATCCGGAAATATTTGCGGAGATAAAGAGTGCCGTGAGGGACTCAGGTGGTGTAAAGGTGGTTTCATCCGTGTAGCGATGGGCCGGGGATGTACTCGGTGCAGGGGTTGAAGGGGACTGAGAGAGATGCGGTAGAAAGAAGGCTTAAGCGCTCTTCCTTTTAACCCGGGGCATCTACCTCTCGTTCCACAGCAACCTCATTTCCATAGCGGAAAGACGGTTCATATTCGTCTGCCACCGTCTACCCTCCTATGTCCTCCAATCTTTTCGAGCCTTCCAACCGCGCGAGAGCTCTCCCGAATTTGTCTCTCGACGTTCCGCTTTAATTTTAGACTTCATCGGGTATACTACTGGGTACTCATCACTCGAGTAGCGTATTTTACATGTACGTCAGGCACATACACACACACACACACACACACACACAAGTGGACCTAACGTATTACCGAAAGTGTACCGTTTGGTGATATTGACCGGTGCACCGAATCTCCCAGCACTGAAAGAATCCAGCCAACCGGTCACTGTATTTTACGCTTCTTTCGAATGTTCAGGCCTGGAGGGACATCGAGCCTTAGTGACGTAGACCGAGGGTGGAAAATAGAGTAGGCGACAGTAGGGAAAAAACTGGTGAGCAAGCAAAAGCTGGGGCTCGATATGCTTGGATAGCTCGATTGTCTTGATGTGACACTTGATGCCTGAGGGAAGCCGTTGAAATGACATTGAAGGCAGATGGTGGACTTGAGGCTCGGTGGCTCTGATACACGGTGGTCCGTTGTTAGGAATAAACAGGATCACACAATGTTAAACGGGAATTTGTGTCGTCAGGAATGGATCGAATAATGTGCACCAATGACGGATTTGGTCGGCCTAGGTCATTTTTATATTCGGTTTTTAGCAACAGAGTCGAGGGGTTCGGGCCAGAATAGAAACGACTTTCAAACAAGTCTTTGAAGTCGATTCATTCGGAATTTAAATTACATAGGAGGCTCTTAGACTCCACGGGCTTTACCTCATCGGGCTGGCTTTTCTTCTTCCTCACTCATTCCATGGTGTACGTTCCAGGACTTATTCCAGGGACGTTCAATGGCCGTTGCAACGGTAGACCCTGTGGGAGAGCCAGTTATAATCCTTCCAGAGATCCTTCGCGCTAGTGAACTTGCTCGGAGTGTCCGAGCTTCCCTCGTGTAAAGGAAACCCTCGCGGGTACCATTCGCTGCCTTCTCGTACTCGCTGAATCTGTTCCACTTATCTACTGTATGAATCCATGACTACGTAACCCATTATTGCACTAGTCTCGTATGCCCAACTCCATCGTCACTTCGAAACACTCTATGAATCCTCCTAGGACAGTTTTTGGTCTTATGAAGCTGTTGACGTTTGTTTTTGTCCGGATTCGTAATGACGATATACAACTTGTCTATTTACTGTACTGTACATATACATTTTTATATACATATGAAAGAAAATAAAACTGTGCATATCTATTGAGTATATATTTACAGTTTTTTTTAAGTTATTTTTAATTCAACTTCATATATAAAATATATATTTACGTGAATAAAAAATTGAAGATCCCATTTCGAAGTCCGTGGTTCGTTGTGTGCCCATGTAATTATTAGGCTCGAAAATTCGGCCGAATATTATGAGATCTCCAGATTGAGTAGACGGATCGAAAAATGACCCAATCAAAATCGATAGGAAAAAATCACATTACATTGGTAAAATGTCATTAGATTTTCGATTCGTCGCCGCGTTTTCGCGTAATGTTGATTCTAAGTTAAAAATTCGTCTGCTAAAGTCCATTTTTCTGTATAAAGAGTCGCGGCGTGTCATTGTTCGTGACAGTCGTTTTTTTTTTATTACTTGTTATATCGAATTAACGCTTAGTTACTTCCTAACAGCGCATGAATTGATCTGTTGTTTGTCGAACAGTGCTTTGCTATACAGGTAATTATCATCATTTCTGACGTTGAATTTGACGAACAGCATTGGAAATATGGCAGATGGAACTTCGTCAAATGGAGAATCGTTTTCCTTTTTTACCCCAATCGTTTTACAGTAACCGCAATAATTTTACTTGAACGTACTTGCCTGATGCTATTTTCATAAATATTTAAAAATTTTCAACCAAAAATTTAGGACAATTAACCAAAGAGCTAGGATAATTAAGAAAGGAAATTTGTTTACATTTTCATTTTTAATTAACTACAATTTTTCTAGATGTTTTTTTTTTATTTTTGAAAAATGAAATAAAAAATGAAAATGAAATTTTTTTTTTTTAATTCTAAAAAAATAGTTGTTAATTAAAAATGAATATGTAAACAAATTTCCTTTCTCAATATATAGTCCTAGACCCCATAATTCCCAAGTGGAGCCTCTCCACTCATTAAAGTTCCAACCAAAAATGGTAAAAAAAATTTCAAAAAAAATTCTGAAAAAATTCCAGCCACTCCAGTGTGAACCCATGCAACTTTTTACCCTCTTGACATTTCCTCTGAAACCCTATAGTTCTTCGATGATGCCTTTTTTTCTGAAACATGTATTTTTTAGCTAAAAATGCAATACTGGGGCGAAAAAAAACGTACGAGACTTTCTAAAAAAACAATATGTAGGTTTTGATATCCTTCTTAAGTTTACCATGGAAAAAAGCGAGGAAATTTTTTTTACAAACTTTGCAGTTAATTTTCGCCGGCCGAAAAATAGCCGAAAAATGGCCACGTTAAAAAGTGCGCACCGGGGCAAAAAAAAACCGTAGAGAATTTTCTAAAAAAAGCAAAATAAAGATAAATTTATCCTCTTTGAAACGCCACTTGGGAAATTCAATTACCTTTATTTTTGAGTCCGCGGTATAAATTTTAGTGCGGTAAAAAATTTCGACTATTGCGTACTTTTTTTGTCCAGTACTGTTATATATATGATTGAATTATTAACTTACGTCAGTGCATCCGAAAAATACGGTCCTCTATTGTTTTTGCAATATAATCAAATTATGTCGTAAAATTAAGGGAAAACGCCAAGTAAATTTATTCCTCGCCCAGTGAATTCGTTTTGTATGTCTGGGTCTCTTTTTCTGTTTCGTATCTTGCCGTTCGGTCGAGTGTACCTCGTAACTTTAGGTAAACCACCGAGTGGAAGAAATCAATGCTTCCGGCTCGGACGAGGCCGACCGCACCGGACCAAGAAACTTGTATTATTCTCTGCACGTTATCGTCTACTGAATTCCTTCCTCTCTCTCCACGGCGTGCCTCCCTTGTCTCGTCCTTCTCCGCCATCACGAAGCTGCTTGTACTTTTCATTTTAACTTTTTTTCCATCCCGCGGTTCTCTCTATTATACAACTATTCCTCGAGTGCTCCGGTCACCTCGATCCTTGCTTTTTTTTTTCAACTCCCTCGGTCCTCCTCCACTCGCCTCCTCGGTCCTCCTTCACTCGGAGCTTTTTTCGTGTTACACTATATCGCACGTTCTGTGCACCAGCCGACGAAACGCTTCTTGCCTCGCTTTTCTTCGTCTTGAATCAATTTCGCAACTCCTTCGCGAAAACTTGGCCGATTCAATTTCAAGCAAACGTTTCATTTAATTCCACGAGGGGCTTTCCGGGAGGAGGCGCGCACACAGGTACTCGCGGCCCGCCTCCTCAATTTTGCAATTTCGAATTTATGGTTCCCTCCCGAGACTTACTACCGACGATATTTGCCCCGGGTGTTATATCGAGTCCGACCACCAGGGGGACCTCTTGTCTCGAGGATTTCGTTCGACAGATCGGCTTCCCTCTTTTCTCCCATTTGCTGATCCTTTTTCGTCCTTGGGATTTCACTTTGGGACAATGCGAGAAAAAGTACTGTTGATTTCAATGTATATATACAAGGGTGTTTGGCGCATGGACCGACACAATTTTTTAAGGGGTTACGTGGGTTTGGAAGCCAAAAAAAGCATATTTCCTCTATTTTTTTAAATATAATATATAAGAAAGATCAAAAGTCCGAAATAATACTACCCCGAGAGATCAAAACTCCGAAAGAATTTTACCCGAAGGACCAAAACTTCGAAAATCTGAACACTGTCAAAACAAGTAGTGGTGCTGCCATTTAAACACGTTAGGCTAACTTGCTATCTGCTTTGTGTGAGTTTTCGGAATTTTGAACGTACTGAACGTTCTTTATTGGAATCATACTATCTCGACTTAAGTTTTTGCAAACTGAATCATCGAAGCTATGATTTCCGGAGTTCAAAACTTTCGTGAACCTGATGAATCTCTTATTAGCTTTTATTATATTTAAACTTTCCGATATAGCTCATTTTCTATAATAAAAATTTCGGAATATCGTGGCATGATTAATATTGCATATTTGGAGTTTTGTATGTTGTATTATTGGTCGTTCAAATAAAGCGTTGATCTTCTTCATACTATTTCTGAAAATTATCTCGCATAAGAAATCAAATTTGTATCCTTTTTTTATCGCTACCTGTACCGTTCTACATCATTTACAGTCAACTGTGTAGACTTTCGCTGGCATGATCTTTACGAAACTTGTAGTGTTGGAACATTAAAATTAAGAATTTTAAACCGTCGTAGCATTCCAAATTCGGAATTTCAACCCGGTCCCGTTTCTTCGATTTCAACAAACGTTTCGCAGAATCAAACTGCCATTTGGTAGCGTTTGGAAAAACGTATCCCAATGACATTTGGACAAAAGCATCGAAACGGTTTTCTTTTCGTCGTGAATGAAAGCTTGCTCCATTTGGATCCACAGGAATTCGCATATGTTACGTCTTTCGGTATCGTGTGATCCTTGGCAGGATCATCCGATCATCAGGAGTCCAAAAAGACTTGGCCTCGTTGATCTGGCAGACGTTTCGGGGGAATCGAACCCCAATTTGGTAGCTCGTAAGAAAAATAAGCTAGAAACGAACCACTTCCGGTTGCGCTTGATTAGAGCCTTGTTCTCGGTGCCCGTGAGACCCGTACGTATCGTACTTTCGCTTGGGATTAAACGGTGATGACTGGGCGGATTAGGGAAATCGTAACAAGTTATTCGCACAGGGATTGGCCATCGCGATACGGGGGATGACCATAGCCAAGGGATATCTCTCGCACATATAGCTGGAGTTTTCCACTATATCCGTAAATCCCCAAGCTATATACTACTTCAGTCATATTAACGTTAAGTACATGGCGAAGTCATTGCGCTTGGATCTACTTCGGGGATTGCAATGCAAGAGCCAAAGTTTCGTCGATCGACGTTATACTCGCGTTTGGATGAACTAAAGTTACTTAAGACAGAGGAGAAGGCAAGCTCTCACTCTAATGGGAATGGAATTTCCGGCCGCTTCAGCCAATTAACATAATTATTGTTGTAACAAACAGGCTCCCCGAACACAGTTTCAACCCATGGATCCCTCCAGCTGACGTTACTTTTGGAAACAATGGAGGAGGGCGATCTTTCCGAAGAGATGAAGTTACAGGCAAGCTCTTGGGCGAGTGCACTCTTCAACTTTTCACGAGGATTATAACGCCGGATTATTTTGATGAAATCGAGCAGTGAACGATACGTGTTCTCGGAATGATATTGTGTTTAGCGGGTCTGCGTAAGTCATTCGCGTAACTCGGTAGCACCCTTCCTGCCCCTCAAGGATTTTCGAAATATCTGTCTTATTGACGGCCATGCGTATATATCTGTTAATTCTGTTACTTTTTCGATACCAAGAGTGAAACTCTCATTGTAAATGATTTACTATCAAGTAGTAGATAATATCATTATAAATCTAAAACGCTGATTTGAGAATCTACAGTTAGCTCATGAAGTTGACACATTTTTGAAATTGGATATAAAGTACGGAGAGGATTTCATCAATAATTATTTAAAAACCTTAATTATATGGTAACCTTAGAAGTTGAAGCGATGGTGATGAAAAACATACTTCAATTTAAAGATTATGAAATAAATGATGACAATTTAAGAAAGCATATTAAAAAGCAGTACTGCCTTAAAGTAGTAGTCTCGCCAAGGCGTTTTTCTATAGATTTTTTAAATTTATTTTGAGGAACCATTCAGGATACTATTAAAGCCTTAGGCCACTCTAGAGGCCAAAAAGGGCATATTTTGTGATTTTTTTTCAGCGAAACCATAAAATAAATCAGAATTACAAAATAGGGGTTTTATTATACACGTAATTGACTATACGAAATTATTTTTTCACAGCGATACATGTTAAAATGGCGACTGTACAGCATTTGTCCGGGGACGCGTTTATTTCTGGAAGGTCAACGGCCGGACCAACAGCTCCTATAATTTTTGAGTTATGATGAGACACTAAAGTTTTTTCGATTATATATAAGAATAGCTATAGAAGTACGTAGGATTTTTTTTTGATATATTGTTTTTTTTCAAAATGGCGCATTTCTAAAACAAAAAGTATAAAATTTCATGAGAAAATCGTTAGAAAATTGTTTATAAAAAAGGAACTATGCAATATAATAAAAAAATCCTACGTAGTGCCTCAGAAAATGTAATTCTAAATTCACAGTTAAAATTTCAAGTGAATCGGTTGAAATTTGTTTGAGTTATGAGTCCGGCCGACTTGAAAAATGTAGTTTTGAGATGAACGCGTTTAAAGTTAGTAGAAAGTCACGACACGAATGAAGAGGGGTTGCGCTAGAATTCGAAAATCGAGTACTTAGAGACTTTTTACACCCATAATCTTTTGGAATATAATTTGATAGGTACTAAGGTACATTTTTAACAAAAAAAAAATCGATTTTTGGAAAATCCTAGAGTGGCCTAAGGCCTTAAGTGATTTCATGCAAAATTTCAAAAGGATTCACCGTTGTGTATTCGAGATAATGGCAATCAAAGATTGCACCGTTTTACACGAGTTTTTATGGGGAGCAGTGGAAAATTTCACATTTCACGCAATAACTTCGAAACTTTCCTACAGATTAAAAAAGAAAAATTCTCTATTACAGAGGAAAATACGACGAAGTGGTTAAAAAAAAATCATGAATTTTGACCGTCAAGTTTCAGAGATATGGCGATTTAAATTAAGCAATGTCTAGCGAAGCTGGCGCCACGAAGCGACTGGAACAGACTAGAACTAGATTACAGTAGTGTGTGCATATCCGTATACGCAGAGTATCTACGTTTTAGTAGCTGGAATGGATAGTCTGATACAAAAGTGAGGGTTAGGTCAACATTATATTAGGCGTTTTCATCATTATTTTATATGTTTTTACATCCCGATAAGATGTACAACCTACATTATAAGAATATTTCGCAATATTTCGAAGCTTTCATCGATTGAGAGAAGAATAAACTTTTCAACATGACTGTGGCGAGATTACTACCTTAACTCATATAAATTTTTTCAAGCAGCAATAGCAATATTTCCAATTCCAGATAGCAATAGTAATACTTTCCAAGCAGCAATGCTTTTCAATTCCAAATAGCAGTACTCCCAGTGAGCTCCGCCGGCTGTGAGAATTTTCCTGCCATGCGCCGGATAAAAATGTGGCTAAGAAGCAAATTGCTTCAGGAACGATTCTCTCATATGTTACTGCTAAACTTGGGCAATGGCATTGTTAAAAACAAATTTCAGCTGAAAAAGTGTTGGGTCGATTTGCAGAAAAAAAATAGATCTTATTTAATTGACTACCTGCTGAAAGTAAAGGTATCCGGATTAAAATTGATGGTAACTGGATAAAAGTACTGGAAACTAAAGTAAATGTAATTGGATTGGATGAAAAATTAGATAATTATTTTTTACGAAATCGCAAGAGTTCGATATTAATGTTAACACGAACGTGTCGTGAAAGCAAATTTCGTATTTCGTGTGTGTTACGTGATTATCGACTATTAGGTAAATCCCTCCTGCCCCCCCCCCCCCATAGACTTGCCAAGTTTGAGTTTTTTCATTGAGAATATTGATAAACAATGGAGTTTTTATTTAAAGAAAGTGTCGTTGCTGCTGCATGGCCATCGGTGTAGGTGGTTCTGGCAACTAGAGTGATCTGAAATTAAAAATAAAGAAATGTACTTTTAGTATAGAAATAAAACTCTCGTATAACCGGATATTTTTTTGAAATTTAAAAAATTACCAAAATAACAAGCTGTAAAAAAAACGTTCGATAAACAAATCAAAGAATCGTCCGGTCATACGATAGAAAATGTTGTAAACTACGCTCTTTCCGAAATTGACGTGAATCGGACGAATGGAATTTGAAACACGACATTCATCGTTTCATAAAAAATTGTTTCGAGAAAAATCCAAAAGAAAAAAGGTAAATCGCAACATGTTCCCCGTTATTATTATTCCGAATCTGACCTTTCACAAAAATCGTCATATCTCGATCAGTTTTTTTTCAATATCGAACCTAAACAAACCCAAACATTGAAGCGACAAACGTGGAGTAGAAGGAATGGGCTCGTGAAAGTTTCCAAGGGCTATAAAGAACAATGGAAATAAAAAAAAACACAGGAGAAAACAATTTTCCGAATATCAACATTTAAATATCCGAATAAAGTTTTGAGTAATTATGACGATGACTATTACGGCGTTATCCTCCCTCGACGCTCTTATTATAGATTTATTTTTATATTGTTCGCGATTTCAATGTAAACGTTTGCTGTTTCCGTATTCGATAACAGCAACGTCACGAAATTGTGATTATCGCGCAGAGATAATTTATTAAGCATAGTACGACGATGAATTGCATTTTCACAGTGACCCAGGAGCGCCGAAATTTCGGGTCTCTTTATTAAACTACGTACGCGAGTTAATTATTGAATATTGAACAATTATTGAGCACCGATAGTGACAATTTGTTTTTCCAAAACATAAAGGTACGTCGATAAGTCTGATGAGAATTCTTCAAAGAAGGATTCGAATCTGCACTAGAATTCGAGCGAAATTTCCAAATGCATCGTTTCGAATTAACGAAAAAATGCACGTGCTTTACCTTGCGGTATAATATAGATCGATTATGAACTATATGTTTTTCTAAATTATAAGCGATAAATATTATAAATGAAATTAAATATAAAATATCAAAGTATGATAAATTATAAGTTATATTATAAATAATAAATATTATAAATGAAATTGAATATTGAATATTGGAATAAATATGATAAATTATAAATTATATTATAAATAATAAATATTATATGTATAATCTTTAGAATATTTCCAAATATAAAGTCTGAATATAAAGTAGAATACATTTGCGCGAAAGATTGAGCTCGCGTATAAGAAGTCTCGCGATCGAAAATTCGCGATAATTAATACTCGCTGTCTGTACAGGTGTTTCGTTAAAATTAAGGGCCAACCTGCACCTTCCGCTCTCCCGTTCACCAAGTCATAATTCAAACTGGCAAATATCAACTTTCCGAGTGTGCGCTGCAGACTTTTCCCTTTCCAGCCTCATTTAATGGATATTTAAAGAAGCAACTTCGTATTAAGAAGAAAACAAAAATATCGACAACATTATATCATTATAATTATTGTGGTTCCTGCAAAATATACATTTATATATTTTTGTTAATTTTTCACTCGTACGTCTTTACCCTTTTTTTCGGCCCTCTCTTTTTTCCACTGCTGTACCACAGTTTTTTCTTCGCTATTTCCGGTTCCTGGTGCCAGTCCTTCGCACATATCCGCGTTTATTTCCCGATGCACTAGAGCACTCGATTGTACCAATTTGCATTTCCCCGACGCGAGAGAAATGAGCTGACAAATATTCAAAAATAAAAACAAAAACGCATACTAAATTATAATTACGAGCACGTCGAAGCGAGAGGATTGTAAGGCTATTAGGTTACAAAATCGCAGCTCCGCCCATTGTTATTTCGATATTGCTCGCGTGTATAGCCAGAATCATTCGCACGAATGGCCATCATAAATGCGCGCATTTATGTGCACACTTGGAAATTGAACCTTGATATTCGTATTAAATTTTCCGCAACCACGTATAAGCTTGTTATCCCAAGAATATAGATTCCACATTCACTCTTATCGTCCTATCGTTTTACACTTTTATCCTATCGTATTAAATCTGTGGGTACCTTTTTTTTTTCCCCACATGTATTTTGCCGAGTATAACAACACATTTTCACAACACGTACACCTAGCGGATTTTCTTCGTTTTGCAATTTGCGCGATTCGGTAAATCTTTTGTAATTAACGGAAAATATTTTCACCGGTATTTCCGGGTTTTATTTTTTTTTTGTTATTTTTTTTTTGTGTCATTTATCTCCGCCGAACGAAGTACCTAAGCAGCCAGGAATCTTTATTCGGAAGTGCATGCGATATTACATCCGCGCTATATATCATGTTAATTGCCGAGCTCCGGGTAGGCACGTAGCCTTGTAACTTATGGCGGCGAACGGTTCGCGAAGAAAAGCGGTGGAGAAAATACTTATATATTTATATTCATATATATATATATATATATATATATATATATATATATATATATATATATTATTTCTATCTCTCTGGCAGTAAACTTTTGTTGACTATGAAAAAAAAACAATTTCCGGTTCAAGGAACAAAACGTAGTATGACATTTCGTTGAAAATAAATAAAGTAATTGTATAATATACTATTGCTCCATTTATTTATTTTAGCAATAGTCGAATCTATCAATTGGTCCAAATAGAAATGAAAATTCGTGACATATATATATATATATATATGGTGACATATAACATATTAGGTGTATGACTTAACTTTTACAGATTTTTTCGTCAAGCTTAAAATTATATTTAAAATAGCAATATTTTCGCGGTCTTTTGTGGTTTTGAAAGGATCGGACGCAAGGTTTCAGAACACCAAACGACAAGTCTACGTGAGTTACATAACCTCTCAGAATAGCAGAGTTTACGATGGCAACTGATAAACAGCACATTCGGCACTGCATTTTATACGAATTCCAACAAGGAAAAAATGCTTCTAAAGCACGGGAATCAATTTGTAGGGTTCTTGGTGCCGACGTTGTGTCTTGTGAAACGTGTAATTATTGGTACAAACGTTTTAGAAGTGGTGTTTTCGATCTTAGTGACCAGCCGCGCTCTGGACAGGATATGAAGGGTGTGCTTTACTACGAACTCATGGAAACTGGTCAGACGGTTACTGCGGAACGCTACAGCCGACAATTGAACAAACTGAGCGAAGAACTTGATCAGAAAAGGCTATTTACTGGGCAAAGAAGCAGGCAAGTCATACTGCTGCATGACAACACTCGACCGCACGTTGCCCGCGCGACTCAGAAGACCCTCTTGAACTTGGTATGGGAAGTTCTCCCGCACGCGGCATATTCACCAGACTTGGCCCCATCCGACTACCATTTGTTCCGGTCAATGCAGCACGCCTTAGTGGATAAACAGTTCAAAACGCTGGACGATGTGCGTAAATTCGTCGATGACTTTATCACCTCGAAGCCGGCAAGTTTCTTTCGCGACGGCATTCGTATGTTACCTGAGAGATGGCGCAAGGTCGTAGAAAACGATGGACAATATTTCTAAGATTAAGTTCGTTGTTCTCTATTTTTTTTATATGAAATAAATTTGCTGAAAAATCTGTAAAAATTAAGTCATACACCTAATAGATAGTCTACCGAAGGATGCGTTTCCTTGATTGCGATTACAGTGAGACCTTGATTTTCTACCATTTGAGGGGAGCGCTGGTAAAAAATCGAGTTCGAGCCGAGAGGTGTGGCTTGAGCGTTGTTGAGGGATGGCAAGTAGTGGGAGCATCCACATCCTGTAGTTTATGAGCAATCTGGTTAAAGGATTACTTGGGTTTCGAAGCCAAAAAAAAACATATATTCTCTATTTTTTAAAATATAACATATAAATTATTTTATTCAAAATGTTAAGCACACAAAAGAGCAACGTTTCAACAATATTTAAAAAAAATTTCATCCAAAAATTTGGAAAATTCAGCCGGTGGGACCCGGTTTCCGGAGATCCCTCAAAAAAAAGTGTCCTCGTGGTGGTCAGGATAACTCATGATAGCTTTATCTGAAATTAAAAAACCAAATTTTTTCTGTTAGTAGATAAGTATAGCTCGTGATTGAACGAAGGATTTTTTGAAAAATTGAAATTTGAATTTTTGGCAGCGTTGTATGCAAAATATATCAATTTTTGTTACAATTTACACTACGTGTAGCCTTGTAAAATTAGTTGTAATCGAAAAAGAAAGACCTTCCTTCAATCACTAGCCAATGCTATTTTGAAGAAGCGTGCAAAATTTCAATAAGATCGGTGCATTAGTTTTTGAGAAATCGTGTCCACCGACTTCAAAAATAGTGTTTTGAGAAAAATGCGTATACTTGCGTCGCTCCCGGCCGGTCTTTCCCAACGGTGGGAATTCCCAAAGGCTCTCTCTTCTAGACTTTTACTCCGATTGACTTAAAACTTTGGGAGAATATTCTAGACATATTGTACTATTAGATAATAAAATTTAAAAAATGGTTTTTTTGAAATTTTCAAACCCACGTAACCCCTTAACAGGGCACCAAATAACCTAAAAATATGAGTTGCCCTAGTTACATCAAAATCCATGACTATTGCAATAATCTCTTCACCATCGTCTATCTTTTTTTTTAATTTTAAACTTCTTTTCTAAGAGTAATCGTGCACTTTTCGTAGGACAATTGTTGTTTGGGTCGTCATTTCCCGTCATTTTTACGTTTGACGTTATGTTTTTGGTTCGAAATGCCGCAAATCAGACGCGTGTAGTAGGGACTGTAAAAAGTGCGGGCGGATAAAGGGGAATGGAAAAAAATCGAGGTGGTAGAAAGTCGAGGACGATTGTGATTTTAATAAATATATCTTTCGGTCGTTTTTTTCTTTTATTGGACTTTTAAAAAATTGAGGGATTATTTCCATAATTTCTAACTTCATTAAATTTGGGTAAAATGACGTAGCATGTTTTCTTCTTTACGGGTTGGGAATTGGTCTGATTTTGCAACCAACAATGAGAAATATATATATTGAGAGAGAGAGAGAGAAATAGCGAATATATATTTGCTGTCTCTCTCTCTCTCTCTCTCTCTCTCTCTCTCTCTCTCTCTCTCTCTCTCTCTCTCTCTCTCTCTCTCTTTCTCTCTCTCGCTCTCTCTCTTTTGCCTCAAAGACCAACCAAGTCATAAATAAACAAACAATCAATGCATCAGTCAATCAATTATCGATAAAAATGGAAAGCAGGAAAAGATGATTGTGCTGATGTTCAATAAAGTTAAAATTTATGGAAAAAGTGCTCAATTCGACAACATTGCGATGAACGTTTCAAAAAAGCAAACCAATCATAGCAATAAATCCCAATCCGCCGAAACCTCATTTTTTCAAAAACCGCAAAATACAAGAGCCGAAAAACAACGAAAGAAATACACACAGCAATTATTAAAAAAATTATTGAAAAAGCTCCCAACTCTTCAAAATTGCAATAAATGTTTTAAAAAAGGGACACAAGTATGGCAATAAATCACAATGAACCAAAACCTCACTTTTTCATAATTTTTCAAATAAAAGTACCGAAAAAAAAAGAAAAAAACGAGAAAAGTTTTCACGCCAATTATTGAAAACCATTGAAAGCGGTCTCAACTTTTCGAAATTGCAATAACCGTTGAACCCAAACAATCATGACAAACCCAACAAACCGAAACCTCAATTTTTCGCGAACAGCAAAATTAAAGTAGCAAAAAAAAAAAAATAAACGTGAAAAATATTTCTGGCAATTAGTATCATTGACGGAAACGCGTGCTTAGGTAATCCACGAGATTACATTTCCTGTTCATATTCCGCAGATGTTATTCCACTTGATAGCAGTGGCATCAGCAGCGGTTTCGGTAATAATATATATAGTTACGCGGATATATTTCTAAACGTACATTAGTCACCCTCGCGAGTGTCTTCGTTCACCGCAGCAGCGCGCAATGGAGGAGAGAATAACGTGAGACGCGGTAGACGGGTCCTTTCGGGTTATAGTCAGTCTCGATTCTACGCGGCAATCCCGAGGACGAGTATTTCCAAGACGTTGTCTATCCTCATCGCTCAGCTTGCTCTAGGCTTGCCTAGGCCCGCGACGTCACCCTCGTTTGCCTCACAGTTCCCCGGAGCTTTTCTTCTCCGCGACGCATATACACTCGCGTTCCTGCTCTTTATTAAGGAACGCGTTGTGTCGGGAAAACGGCCCTGGCGGCGCGGGGGCGTAGGGGGGGGGGGGGGGGGCGAGGGTTTAGCAAATGGGGCTTGTAGAACATTGCAAGTTTCCGTCGGGAATGACACAAATTAAAGTCGCATATTTGTAATGGTAAGGAATGTTAGTGACATTAGTGTCAAGCGTTGTTAATTGGGCGTGGGCCAATACTCGGATGGGTGACCGCTCAGCCTCCACTGCCGAGCACGGCGGTGATACTCTGCCCGCCCCCGCCATGCAGAATTTTGTCAGCGCGAGAGGACCACAGAACTAGAACTTAACGAAATGAAAATCTCGAGAACTGATCGAGTTAATGTGGCAGCACTGCAAATAATAATAAGTGAGTGAATTTGCCGGAAGAGCATATTCGGCAACGTTCAAAGGCATTTTTATTGCGACTACATGTGAGAAATTGGTTATCTTGAATGATTGTGTTGATTTTTTACTTTTTCAAATCGAATAACTAATATTATTGAAAATATTATTTAATTTCAATATTATTAATATTAAAATTGAATAATATGACTTTAATAAAATAAATAAAATAATATTAAAATTAAATAATATAACGAATAACTAATACTATTCACAATATTATTGAATTTAAAATATTTTATTTAAATAACTTTAAAAATAAGTAATATTATTTTTAACCTCCTAAGGCCCAAGCTAAATTTTTCACGTGTAAATTTCCCTTTGCCAAAGAATATTGGGCGTCAGGAGGTTTTAGGGGTGAGGGCTAGTGAGCATTTTCCAAAAAAAATCGTTTTTTTTTGCATTTTCTCAAAGTACAGCATTTCAAAAGTATTCTCTGAAAATTTTCGACAAATCGGAGCATTATTCATGAAGATATACAACTTTGAGCACAGCCGGCTCGTGTCGAGGCGGCTGTCCTGTGATCGCAATCACCGGACTTAAATCCGATTGAGCATTTGCGGCAAGACCTAAAAGATCGTGTTTGGAACAAAAAAAATCATTCTAACAAGACGGAATTGTGGAATCATTTGCGACACGAGTGGGAAAACTTGCCACAAGAAGGGATCTCACGATTAATAGCGTACGTGCCTCTTCGATGTGCCGCAGTTATCGCTGCTAAGGGCATGCCAACAAAGTACTGAGTCAAGTGAAGAAGGTCGAAATATCGTTTTGTTATTTTTAAAAAAATGTATTATTTTTTTCACACGCAATAGCATGTGGCCCGATACTTTTGCACACTCGTTAAACAAAAAGTTAAAGATAATAATATATTTAAGAACAATATCTATTTATATAATTAATTGTTTTCAAACAAAAGTGAATACATGTCATCATAACTCGTTTATTTTTTCCCTACCGTCGTATTCTAATGCAATATGGGTGAAAAAATAGCATAGCCCAAAACTTTTGCACGCAACTGTATATGGCGCAGGATGACGTACAGAATTGACAATCCCGCTGTTTTTATGTCGTAGCTTCGCAACAGGTTATTAGCGTTCGGAAGAATGGGTTTCTCGTGCCCCATTTTTTTTTATTCCACAGTTGCAACCGAAGAACCGGAAGTGGATGATCCTCTCGTCCTCGTAGACGGGAATTGCTCCCGTTAACTTTTCTCTCGTTCTATATATATATCCCTTTCTCTCTCTCTCTCTCTCTCTCTCTCTCTCTCTGTCGATTGGAATTCTTTTGGCCGCAGTATCAGCCAGGAAAGGTGGCTGCGGGGCGAGCAGGACGTTTCCGTGAATTCGTGATAGTGAAAAGAATTCCGGAAGTAGTGAAGATAAAGAGAGAGAGAGAACGAGAGAGAGAGAGAGAGAGAGAGAGAGAGAGAGAGAGAGAGAGAGAGAGAGAGAGAGAGAGAGAGAGAGAGCGAGAGAGAGAGAGTAGAACGACAAGCCGCAACAGGCGAATTCCCCTCTCCTCCGTCAACCCTGTTCTGTCGTAAGGGTTGAAATAAAATGAGGTATATTGGAAAGATGTGACGAGATGTAGTGTCGAGAGGCGAAAGTATGGGGGATCATAAAAGGTTTCGAAACGAGTAAAGTTTATTATTGTGCAAGAGCGGCAAAAGGGCCGAGTGAGCAAAAGTGGAAGGGACTGAGCGAGCGGGCAAAAGTGCGGTGAGAAACGGACGAGAGGATCTATTCAGTTACCGAGGTTTTCTTTTTTTTTTTCCTTTTCTTTTTTTTTTCCAGAACGAATGCTCTCGTGGCCGAAGAGTTGGAAAAGTTTGTTGAAAAATGTGGGCAAAAATTTCCAAGCTCTCAACCCTTGAACAAACACACGGGCGCGAGAGGTTCACCCTGTCCTCTTCCCTCGCTTTCTTTCATCGTAGCCTTTATCCCGCTCTCCCTGTATACGTATATATTCTTCTATTACATTTTTTTCACGCTTAACTTAGTCGCTTGTTTCTGGCACGTCATTCCTTCCACGCAGAGTGCATTAAACATGCGCTAAAAAGAAGCAAAACAACAATTTAACCGGGGCCGATATTTTTCTTCCAAGGAGCGGGGTAGGAGTGGGGGTGGGTGAGGAGGGAGGGGGGGGGGGGGGGGTGGTGGCGAGCACAGGCAGTGAAAAGTTCACTCGAAATTCAATTACTCCTTGTATATACGAGGCATTTGCTTTCAAGTCGTATCTCATCGATGAAGGAATAAATAAGAGTGTGAAGTGCGCGCGTGCGGGGGCGCACTGCTTATCATTATTCGGAGCTTCGCAAGATCGAGAACGAGAAAATTTTAATTTTGAGATATAGACGCATAAATTACTGGTATTTTTCTTCTTTGAACGTGAATTGTTAATTTTTTCTTTAACATTTCGAATGTTAACATTTACCATTCGAGCATTTTTTAACATTTGACGGAGGATTGGAATTTGCTGCATCAAGAAAAATTCTCGAGATTGTTTTTATTCCATAAATTCTGTAATAATATCGAATATAATTTAATCATTGACGGGTAACGTCACTCCAGCTCTTTAAAAAAGGGGATTTTTAAGCATTTTTTGACGAGTACAATAAAGGCAGTAAAAATTTGAATTGGAAAACTTTATTATACATAATTTTGAGTGTATGAAAACAATTTATTTGTAATTTTTGTTATTGAATAAGGCGGCATCAGAGTCCAAAACCACAGAGTACCTCTCGTGCAAAGTGTTCCGCAGCTGGAAATATTTCTCTTGTATTTTTCAACCAAGAACAAAAAACGAAAAAAATCTTCAACATATATACAAAAAGCTATGGAATTACATACGGAAATAAGAAAATACCTTTTTTTAACGAAGATTGTGCTGATTTGAATGAAAGCTTTAATTTTCGAGCAAAAAATCACATGAGTAATCTAGTACAAAAAACGTTAATAACCGATCGCAAATTCCGTACGTAATGTCATTTTGAAAAACACGGTTTCGAGAAGAAACGTGTTTAAAGTTTGAACTAACTTTTAGCAATAGAATTTTTCGACTTACCTTTAATCTGCAAAGTCAGCACCACACATTTGGCCTTCCAAATGAACATTGTCTCGCTCTTTACTTTTCTGAAAATTTGAAAATCCTCGAGTGGCTTTACCTTATAATAAAAATAGTAAATAAAACCTTGTAATAAAATAATAAATACCCTTAATAATAAAAATAAATGCAATCTATTACAGTACCTATAATTTTATTTCACAAAATATTCCCTAAAATATTGTTACCTGAAATATTCCCTAGAATTTAGTTACACAAAATATCCCTCGAATTTTTGTTACTCGAAATATTTCTTTAGAATTTGGTTAAATAAAAAAAAGTTCTGTAATTTTGATAACAAAAATCCCTATAATTTTGTTACATGAGGGTCTCTGAAAAAATGCACGCGAAGTTCCCTCAATGGTGGAATAAAAATCCCCTAGAAATGTTAAAAGAAATTCCTCATATAAGTTTTTCATTAAAAAGTGTATACTGTTTTATAAAATTGCATAGATTTTTTTTTACATAAAAGCTTCCCTATATATTTACAGAGAGAAAAACATTTTCCAGCGCACATCACAGTCCGAGGCATTCGAAAATATTCCCTCGATTTAATCGAATCACTGACCGGAAAATTTCTGCTATTGTTATATAATTGTTTGTTCGTTTTAAGTATTAATTGTGTGTTTTTTTTCTGTCAATATTCACTCGCGGTAAGAGGTACAGTGAGTGCGAATTGATGAATATTCAGCTATGCCAACAGAGGTGTCAGACTGAAGGAGTGTATGCGCGAGGCAAAAAATACGCAGGGGAAAAGGCGGAATCACAGAGCGTGAACGAGAAACGAGTGTGAGGAAAAGGATACGAAAGGGCAGATTGAGGGAGGATGGAGAAAAGTTCGACGGTCCAGCACCGAAGCAGCACATCCGGTAGCAAAGTGAAAGAAAAAAACATGTTTTGACGTCGAAGCAATTAATTTAACGGAAACTTTACACTTTAATATTCATCCGCTCGAGTGCGTTTCCCATTTACTTGATTTCTGGAATTTCCTTATTTTAATCTCAACGCATCTATTCTTATATAGAAGTATATATTGCCAGTTTTGTTGGTCGATGTATTATGCAGTTTCGTTACGATTTTATCGAAAGTGAAGGCCCTTTTTCTACACCATTAAATTTTGTATTTATCGTCAATAGTAATTTTATATAGAATAATTTGTAACTCTGATGGATGTTCAGTTTGTCATAACGTTTAGCGCATAAGAAGAAGACCTTTTATTTTTCTCTACGTGTGACAATCGGAAAGATAAAAAAAAGATCGTGCTCGAGCTTAAAATAGTACCTACATTGCGAATCGTCGGATAATCGCACGGATTGTGAATGAATGAAGAATAAGTCGCGTTTGGTGAACGCTCGCATTACGTAGTCTGTTTTGTGAATTGTCAAATACATGCCACATAAATTCGAGCGAATCCGCTGTCTCTTCGAAGAGTTTCACTGGAGAGAGACGTAGCTCCCTCAGTTTGCGGGTCAATATTTCAAAACGCCCCGTCTGTCTCCATCAGTTTATTTTAAGATCTTCGTAATAACAGCTTTCACACGGCAGGCAAAACGACGGGTACACGTGTACATATATTTCTGCGTTTAATCTTTCCTGCCCTGGAAAACAAGGCGAATTATGTTTCGCAAAAAGGTACAAATGATAAAGTGAAACAACAGAAATTATATACGTGTGTATACATTACCGGACAAAAAAGTACGCACTAGTCGAAATTTCTTACCGCACTAAAATTTACATAGCGGACTCAAAAGTAAAGGTAATTGAATTTTCCAAGTATCGTTTTAAAGAGGACAAGTTTACCTTTATTTTGCTTTTGTAGAAAATTCTCTAAGATTTTTTTTCGCCCCGGTGCGCACTTTTGAACGTGGCCATTTTTCGGCTATTTTTTGGCCGTGGAAAATTAACTGCAAAGTTTGTGGAAAATTTTTTTTTCTTTTTTTTGTTCCATGGGAAACTTAAAAAGAATATCAAAGCTGATATTTTTATTTTTTAGAAAGTCTTGTACGATTTTTTTTCACCCTAGTTTTGCATTTTTAGCTAAAAAAGACATGTTTTAGAAAAAAAGGCGTCATCGAAGAACTATAGGGTTTCAGGGGAATTGTCAGGAGGGTAAAAAGTTGTATGGGTTTACACTGGAGTGGCTAGAATTTTTTCCGAATTTTTCTTGGACATTTTTTTTTACCATTTTTGGTTGGAACTTTGATGAGTGAAGAGGCTCCACTTGGGACTTATGGGGTCTAGGACAAAGGAAATTTGTTTACATTTTAATTTTTAAATAACTACAATTTTTCTAGATGTTTTTTTTTTGAAAATTAAAATAAAAAAATGAAAATGAAAAAAAAAAAAAATGTTGTTAATTAAAAATGAATTTGCAAACAAATTTCCTTTCTCAATATATTGTCCTAGACCTCCCAATTCCCAAGTGGAGCCTACTTTTTCCCAAAAGTAGCATATCTAAGGAGTATCACGTCCAAATTTTAGGTAAAGATGTTGAAAATTCACGGAACTATGATTTTTTTTTAGCGAAAAAGTGTCTTTTTTGCGTTTTTACCTTTTGATGCATGTTTTTTTAAAGTCGCTTTTTTATTTCTAATAAATAAATTTTTCGTACATCATCTAGAAAGTTCAAAGCATGTTTCATAATTTTTTGAACTACTTCAGACGGATAGTTTGGTCACAATACTTTTTTGAAAACTGACTGGGTAGAATCGACCGAAGTGTGGATCACCGCGATTAAATTTGGATGTGTGACAACGAAGGGTTAAATATGAATTAATGAGAAAAAAAACTGCACGTTTTTTTTTTCAATGATTCGCACTAATAAATAATTTCGAGTAACTCGCATTAATTGATGACGAAACGTTTCCTGATAAGGAAACTTTCTGTGTGCGGGAAAAAGAAAAATTACAATTTTCGGAATGCAATTAAAATGAGACTTTGGAGTAATCAGTTAAGGGCAACTTTGGCAACCTCTGCAAGATCCATCCGGCAGATTGAGAACGCTTTCCCGCGGGTGGGCGGGGGTGGTGTGAGGATGCTGAGGGCTATTAAGGATTGGAAAAGTCTGGTGAAGACGTGGAAAGGGGGATATTTCCACGGTTATCGCATTTTGGCTAACGACGAGACGTTCGCAAAACTTAGGTTTATTGTTATAATGCCGAATGCAATTTCACTTCGCATAGCCGTCTGCTCGCCACGTTTCTTATACCTTCATTTTACTTTCTCAATAATCCGTGCGCGATACTGTTTCCCCGTGAATACGCTTTTTATGCGGGTGAAACGTTCGGGATAATTAGCGCGAAGCAATTAAGGGTATCGGAAAAAAATTCAGAGGCGAACGCGTTGAAAAATTATTTATTTATCTTAGACGTGTTATCTTCGCACTTGTGTTTCTCTCGTTGCGAAACAAACGAAAAATACTTTTCGCTCAATTGGTGGATTGGCCGACGGAAATGCGGTAGTTCGTACGTGGGAGAAAATAAAATAATAAAAAAAACGACAGTGCGTTGAGCCTTCGTACACGCGGACACATTGAGCTTTTTGTTTTTTTTTTTTATACGCTGAATAAAAGTAAGCGGAAACACTGTAAAGGTGTGAAAATAATCGTTTATAAAAATTGAGAAAACGGAGATTGGTGAACATTTACATATGATGAAGAATCTTGAGACAAATCCAAGATGGCCAACCCATCCTAAAGCTGCAGATAAGAGCGTGCGTCCGATAAAATTAAATTAGACGGTGTGATACGTTCATTAGTATGTTCTTTTTTTTTTAGATATAAATATCAGGGTTTGAAGAAAAAGAATTCCAACATTTTCCAGCAATATTGTTCGGTAAAGTTCGTGCCAAAGAGCTCCACGACTCAAATCTGAGAGTAATCCGAATCGATTATTTTTGCTCTTATTTGATACGCCCGAAAGGTTCGATGTTTCAGTACAAAGCCGAATAATAACTTCAAAATAATAAAGCCGTATAATAACTCGACCAATAATCTATATTTATCCAATCTATTTGAAGATTCTCAAACCTGATCTTTTGAAATTTTTTTTTATCTCGACATCGTTATTTTTACGTAAATTACAGCAATAAAAAAATGCGTGGATTCGAGTTAAAAATCAAAAGGGAATTTTTTAAAAAGCTGCAATTGGTGTAAAAATAATATAAAGATTGAAAAATAAAGAAATTAATCTTTGAAATACAACCTTGAAAACCCTCCAACCGAATTTGACAAATATTAATCAGTCGTTGTTGAGTTATTTATGTTTGTTCGAATCAAATGGGGAAAAAAATGATCACACCACTTAAAGTAGTAGTCTCGCCACAGTTACGTTGAAAAGTTGATTTCTTAGTTTCTTATTCTCCGATCAACGGATGAAAGCCTCGATATGTCGCGAAGTATCCTTATAATGTAGTTTTTACATCTTATCGGGATGTAAAAACTTATAAAGTAATGGAGAAAATAATAATAAAATAAAATAAAATAAAATAAAAAAATAAAATAAATTGCTATATCTCTGAAACTGGACAGTCAAAGTTCTTGACTTATTTTTGACAAACTTCGTCATGAGTTCCTCTGTAATGGAGAATAAAAAAAAATCTGTAGAAAAGTTTCGGAATTATTGCGTGAAATATGAAATCTTCCACGGCTCCCCATATGAATACGTGTAAAACTGTGCAATCTTTCATTGACAATATCTCGAATACGAAACGATGAATCCTTTTGAAATTTTGCATGACATCACTTAACACTGTTCTGAATGTGTCCTCAAAATTGAAGAAAATTCTATAGAAAAACGCCTTGGCGAGACGACTACCTTAAACTTGAGGTGGAAGCTCAAATTTGGCATAATTTTTTTTTGTTCCTGAATATTGGTCGAACGGTTAAGGATTGATTTTTTTTTCGAAACATCCTTATGTATATGCCATACTGATGAACGAGATTCGGTATTATTATGACGTAGAAGATATTTATCGTTCGTGCCATTTGTCGTGATTTTTTTTCTTTTTATTTTAGCAATATTTTATCACCATCGGTCAGGAACAATTAAACGAATCGTGGAGCATTCCTCGGGTTTTATCTTTCGTGGTCGCTTTAACTGATGGCGAGAGAGAGAGAGAGAGAGGGTGAGATAAAGAGAGAAAGAGAGAGAGAGAGAGACATAGAGCGACAAAGAGCAAGAGAGGAGCACAAAACTCGTTGAAAGTGAACGACTCGCCTTAATAGCTCTCCCTACAAATCGCTTTTATCCCGCTCTCTCTCTCCATTGTAACCCTTTCAATAGCCACCTCCCCCTCCTCCTTCCACCTTCTGCTCTACTTTTTTGTCGCTTTCAACACCCCCGCCTCCATTTGCGGTCGGATTGTGTGCGGAAACTCACCCCCCCCCCCTCCTTAGGTTCTTTGGGGTTTTATGACGCGACTTGTCGGCGGTGGTAATTTCGTGAAGCCCGCATTATCGAAGACCGGAAGTAGATCTCTGACACGTTGACCGGCACCCATCGAGGCCAGCTCTGGCCACCTTAACATTTTTTTCAAAAATCATTTTGAATTACACATTTTAAGAAACGAAAGTTTTGGTGTACGATCTTTTTTCGTATGTGAATAGCAGATAATTTTTTGCGTTTGTGCACTTTTTTCTCCCGTGATTACATGGCAATTGCATAATTATTTTCGCTGGGGTTTTCATATACTAGATCGAGAGATATCTGTAGACATTTTTTGAAAACCTGAGTGGCTCATTTTTACATGGAATCGATCTTTTTTGCAATTTTTGTTGGAAAATTGTTTCTATCGAAAAAAGAATCGTATTTTTTCATCACAATAGTGTTTTGAATTGCTATTTCCCCGTAAGAAATCATAGAAAGATTTTTTATTTGATTTTTGGGTGAAGTCACGATTGTGGAATTTTTTTTTGAGCTTAAGGAGGTTGGAGCGGTCCAGTTGAGTTAAATGACGGTTTATGAGTTTTTTTTTCTTCAACAAATCACCAAAAAAATATGCATAGGCGGTATAGATTTATTCCATACATGCTAAGTTTTCATAAAATATATAATTAAACGGCAACATTGTGCATCTTTATACTTTTATTAAGTGGAACAGAAAAAATGTTGTGTAACAACCAACTTGAAAAGTATAACATTATTGATTATTATGAAAGAGTCGTAATATTTTATTAGATGGAGAGGATTAAAAAGATTAAAAATATTATAAAGATTGAAAGATCAAAAAGATTAAAAATATTATAAAGATTGAAAGATCAAAAAGATTCGTAATCTTTTGTTAAACCTTGATGTTTCAATATTGAATATACAGTCGAAACCGCTTGTAACGACATTGCTTACAACGACTATCGGCTATAACGTCGGTACTGCAGGGTGCCTTCAATGTCGCTATAACCGGTTTTGACTGTATATAGTTTTCGATGGGCAAGATGGGGGTTTTTCTTTCTAAATATTTACAAAGCTTTAGTTTACGTTAATTCGTTATTAGAAATAATTTATTCTTGGGGCTGAATTGCCAAAAAAAAATTACGCCACTCTTAGCGTGAACGTTTTGCCCATCCAATCGCACGTAAATTTACATACATTAAACTATTTTTTAGCCCTGGTATTTGGTGGTGGAAAAAACAAATTTTATCGTAAAAATTCAGTATAGTCTGGACAATAATATATATATATATATATATATATTGAAATTTTGTGTTGTGGGTAACGCTCCAACTTCCTTAAGTGCAATAAATAATTGTTTCAATTAAATTAAATACGTTAATATGTTTCTAGTCAATTGAATATATAAATATACTTCAATTAAATGGAATAGATAAATGTGTTTTAATTCAATTTAATATGTGAATACGTTTCAATTAAATTGCATATGTAAATATGTTTCAATTAATACGTAAATACGTAAATATGTTTCAGTTTAATTGAATACGTCAATATGTTTCCATTCAATTGAATATGTAAATATGCTTCAATTGAACATGTAAATATGTTTCAATTGATTTACTTAACTTCAATAAAGTTTCAATTTAAATGCATAAGATATTTGTTTGTACCTATTGTTTTTGTATTTTGAGAGAGATTGAGTCGCAGAATGAGGAGCTTCCGTAGGAAAATATGTCGCACCGTAAAAATCGAGTCCGCGACTGAGGAGGTTCGATGTTTCCTCGACACTGGCCAACGTGACTCTTATGATCGGTGGCCCCGTGTAAATCGTCGCTGGCTCGTTCATATTTTGGCTCTCGTTCTTCAGCTTGTCGTTTATCGTTTTTACTGCAAACAAAAATTATTTCTCGATTTCAACGATGTTGAAGTCAGTCCCATTCAAACGTAACATTTGCTCTATTTTTTTCTTCATTACTATTCACGATCTTTTATTGGCTTTCGAAAATGTTCATATGATAAAACTGGCAAAAAAAAAACAAATAGGGACAAAAAAAACATAATTTTCATGGTAATTTTAGATTCTCACTTGGCGATGAATCAAAAGGAATAACGTGAACTCACGGACTGTGCCAGTATTAAGTGGCAATCTGGTTACTTCGACGATCGATCGATACTTGTATAGCGCATGTCTGACGTCATCCTCGGGCAACTCCTCGGGAACGTCGAGGACGTAAACCGTAAATGTTTTAGCCGGTCTGCACGGTATAGCAATTTTTTTGTAAAACCTCGCCCCGGTCACTTTGTGAAATCCCTTCTTATAGACCGCCTGAAAGTCCTCGATACTGCTGAACTTGAAGAGTATACCGGTCGACGTTTTCGTCAGTGAGAAAGCGCCTCTTTGAGATTGCAAAAAAAAAAAAAAATCGTGATAAAATATATTAACATCCAGTTTTGAGAAATTGGAAATGGGTTGAGAGTCAAAGGGATGGCATCGTGAAAGTCCGCGATGTCTCACGAAGGAACGACCGAATTATATTTATTCAAATGAGATTAGTTTAGAAACTATTTCAAACACTGACAAAATAGACAATCACGATAAACGAATGAAGAAAATAAGGACCCCGCAGGCGAGAGGTGGAGTGGCAAGGGGGGAGGCGTGGGTGGAAGGACGAGGATAAGAAGAACAGAAAGGAATGCAAGGCCGAGAAAGAACGTAGGGGTATTTTTCAAGGAGAGGTAGAATGTATGTAGATCCAGGGAGCAACTTCGCTGTGCGACATTGCTCCCAGACGGAAGTTCATTTTCTTGGTAATGGTCGTCGCACTTATCGTCGCCCTGTCGCCAAGTGCTGAAGGGGGTGGAAACGAGAATAAGGGTCAACGCTGACGAAGAAAAGAGAGAGTGAGAGAGAGGGAGAGAGAATGACAAATGGGATGGGGCATCACATTGACAACGGAAACCCAGCGAAATAAAAAAAAAAAAAAGGACTTGAATTAGTAAAAATGCAAAGACAGATGAAAAACGAGAGTGTCGAGCTACAAATTCTTCAGTACTCCGGTGTACTATAAAGTACCGTTGTGTCTGGATATGTCCGTGTGCATTGAACACGTGCAAGATCCTTTTTCGGGCGTTTTGAGCTCATCTTGAGAAGAAAAAACAACTCATTTCGCGATGACAAAGGGAAGACAATGAAAAGCTGTCAAGTGCCTGTCGTACCAGGCATCGAAGTAACGCTCCCAGGCTCGTTAAGTGTACTTGCATAATTGCCATACAGTGAATCAAAACTTTATTATCTTCGAGAAAGTCCGCGAATTAATCTGTTGTTCATTAAGGCCTTGGCCACTCTAGGATCTTCCAAAAATCGATTTTTTTTGTTGTTAAAAATGAACCCAGTACCTATAAAATTATATTCCAAAAGATTATGGGTGTGAAAAATCTCTAAGTACTTGATTTTCGAATTCTAGCGCAATCCCTCTTGATTCATGTCGTGACTTTCTACTAAGTTCAAACGCGTTTGTCTCAAAACTACATTTTTCAAGTCGGCCGGACTCATAGGTCAAACAAATTTCAACCGATCCACACGGAGAGAATTAAAAAGTAATTTTTGTCGTGAATTTCACGGTAAAAATTACCGTGATGTATTTCAATGTGGTGACAAGTGAGAAAAGCATAATAATTCGTATGCGACAAGTTTTTTTTAACTCACGTTACAGAAAATTTCAAATACGTAGCTAAAATTTTACTATACACGAAGGGTAGCGCGCATGATAATTTTTGCCGAGAGCACAATACATTTTCCTATAACACTCATTAAATTTTATAATAAATATTAAAATAACTCTTATAAAGACGATACTTTTTTATAGACATTTTTGAAAGGCATAAAATAATAAAATGCACAGTAAAATTTCGCTGATATTGTATATTTTTCAAATTTAAGTTTTGCGTATTTTGTTACACATCAAAATTTATTAGAAAATCTGGTAAAATTTTCTATCTGAAGAAGAAATTTTATTTTATTTTCGTGAAAATCTGTGTTTTACTCAGGAATAATAAGCGCAGTTTCAGGGTTGTCATCTGGTTACCGTTACTGCACGGTAATTTTTAACATTTAATTCTCTCCGTGTAAGAAACGGTATTCTAAAAACACCGATAATTACGAATATTCGACACGGAAAACTTTTTTTATAAATATCGGAAAAGGCGGACAGACCCGTGCGGAAAATTAACAGGGTATACCTAATACAATTCGGGGCCTTTAATGGATTATTTGTGGATTCCATGGTAGGGTTTTCCGTAAGAGAGCCGGACCGGATCCCCATTAGGGAATGGTAGGGTAGGTAGGTTGACTAAAACTTCGGTCTAGGTACGGAGACAAAGTAAAGGCCTGTCAGGGGTATAGTCGTAGATTCCCTAGTAGCGATTTTCCCAATACTACCAGACTTTGCTATTATAGGGACAAATCAGTATAAATTGCTTGACTAAAGAATTTGTGGCATAATAATTATCGGGATCGATTAAATATAATAATTAAACTATGCGTTTAGGAGACGAGCTGTGATGCCTTGAGCCAACACAAATGCAGTGCGTTCATTCAAAAAAACGTGGGATCAATCTTGTCAAAATATGCGACAGAATTCTAAGTCTCATATGTATTGAAACAACACATTTCTTTTTCACAGTGCACACATACGCACGTACGCATATGGCTGCAATAATTTGTTATGAGGCACCGTTGAGGCAATTTTAAAGGCCCTGGTTATTTTGCCTTCAATGGCCCTCGGTAGCAAAGTGTGAACGGCCACTGATGGGGCCCATGGGAGGCTTCCAGACTAGAGTCTTAATAAAGTTAGGGAAAATTAAGATGGGCCCGATCAAAGCCCGAACTCAATTTCCACACGGGCGAGACTTGTCAAAATGAAAAAGCGTTTCTTCCATTTTTCTTTCGTAACTCATTATTTTACAGTAATCGCAATAACATTATTTGAAAGTTCTCACTTGGAGCTATTTCCATTTTTTTTTCGGGTTTTTCGGACAGAGCGTTGCAACGATGGGGGGGGGGGGCAAAGTTGCCATGCCAGACGGACGGAAATAACAAGATAAGAGTTCCTAGTGGCTAGGGAATAAAATAATAAATTTAAAACATACACAAAGGCTTTTTATACACTATAAATAATAAAAAATATAAATGTTAAAATATAGAGAATAAAAATAAAACGAAATGATTATGAATAAATAATAAAATATGTATGAATCATTTTTATATGAAATAAAATTAAAAAATTTATAAAAATAAATAATAAAAAATATACAAATTCAATGCAATACACTTGTCCTACCTGAAGTTCATTTTTTCGCATATAGTCGCGGCTTTTTCCATGCTGAGCTCGTGACTCGGGGTGAGTAGGAAAGCCCCCTTGGTGAGAAAATCATTTTCGCTTATTTCGGAATCGGACTCGTGATCCTGCCAGCATTCGTTGCGATCACCAATCCCACCGATACCAACAACACCACCACCACCACCAGCACTACCACCTCCACCACTAGCACTGCCACCACCGATCATACTCCCTTCCTGATTGAGGCGAAGATTCGAACTGTTCTTCGAGGCTGACATGTCCTTATCCTTCATGGAACTGACAAATTCGTCGATCTGCGACATCCTTTTTATACCTGTTGCGAGGGTCACGTGATGACGATAAGTAGGATGCGGCACCTATATATGTATATATATATATATGCAAACGTTGTTTTATAATACAATCATTATTGTTATCGTTGGGTGGACCCATGAGGCATAGAACTTGCCTCCCATACACGTTTAAATTTAGCTACAATACGACCATTGTCATTGTTATTATTTAGCGTAACGTGGATCGAGATAGAATGGTGAGACGGGGTGCGGGGGCGGGGAAGCAAGAGAATATGGTTTATCGAATGCTACACAAATTGCCTAATAGCTCACTCGTTTCGAGGACGATGCACACAAGATGACTGGCGAAGCGATCGTGGCTGCGGAACCGAGTCGTCTTGCTACACTGAACGCAACTTCCTCAACCCTCTGTCTCTTTTATAGTCCAGAAAATTTGTCTCGATGATTACTCCAGCTTTTTGCATCGCGTGTGGGATGCTGCACTCGGCCAAATAATTTTTAAAGCCAAATAAAAAGAGGCCCGCCTGCGAACGACCAAAAAAAAGCGTTCTGCTGCTGCGTTTCTCGTTTCGTTGCTTGCTCAACGCGACAATAGACAATTGAATTTAATGGGATCAGGGTCACGGGAATTTATGATAATTAAAGATCATTCGCTGTCAGTGAGGTAATTGGTGCTCGATAGGTATGTAGAACGAAGAGAAGTTTGTTCCGTAATTTTACGATATTCTTCAATTGTTTGGTTTTGTTTGCTCGTGCACAGTCGTTTGAACGAATTTTACTTGGGGAATTGGAATTTTTACGAATGGTATTTATTGGAAACGATTCTTTGATTTTTTTCATTCCAGGAATAATACTTTCAAAGCTCGTGTGCGCATTATTCCCTTTTTTTTCAAACGAATGTGAAATATTTTTTTATTTGGTTTTTTTTTATTCATGGAATGAATTCAAAGGACCTCTTGTATTGGGGATTTTTTCTTGTAATTCTGTCGAATATGGAAAAATTCTGGATTTTTTATTTTTTATATATGGATTGAACTCTTTAAAGGACTTCCTATATTATTGATCTATTTTTCCAATTGGCCTAATATAGGAGAATTTTTTTGAATGTTTTCTATTGGTGGGATAAAATGTTGGAAGGGGGTCCTATATTGATTTTTTTTTATTCCGCCAGGTATAAAAAAATCTTTCAGACGTTTCGGGGCAGATTATCTTTAGGGGGAATCAGGGAGGAATTCTATTGTTCTCGAGCAGGGCTCCTGCTCGAAAACACCGAAACCTGCATGCAAGGTTTTTATTATTTTTACTCGAGCGTATTAATGACGGGTTTTAAATGTTATATGAATGCGTATTCCTCACGTATTTTATATTAAAAAAAAATGTGATAAATTTGGCGACAGCGCACTGCTTGTATTGCGAGTTTTTATTCACGGTTAGCGACGCTTATTTTGTTACGGCGAGCATGAGCGAGCGCAGCAACTCATGCAGTCCGTTGAAAAAAAGACATTTCCATTTCTTTATTAAATCGAATCAATTCTGAATGGGAAATGTCGTGTCGAAAATTATCACTTCTCTTTAAAAATGCATTTTATTGAGTGTATAGCCGCGCCACGGCGATTATTCGTATTCAAACGCGCGTGCCATTTAGCATGCATCCGACGTTGCCACACTTCGCCTCTACGTTTCGTCAGTGGGGAAAAACTGAAGGTTTTCATTTACAAAAATGTCAATAATTAATAAACGGTGTAGACGGATCATTTAATTTTTGGGTGACATGATTATCATAATTTACTGACTGGTTTGACAGTTTTTCATAATCTTCTTACCATTTCTTCACACTATTTCGTGCGTAAAACTGCTGATCAGCGATGAGCGTAGGCATCTCCCTATGTTAAAAAGTGTTTTTTCAATTGTAAATTTTATGGAAACGGTGTAGAGGATCGATTTGAAATTTGGGGGGTGCATTCAGTATATGACAAAGAATCTACTATATAAATTTGAATCAAATGGTAGCATTTCGGCAATTGTCCCGAAACTCCTTCAAGGTACACTCCCATAAAATATTTCGAAAAAAAACTTAATCATAATTCGTTGAAATAGTTCTCCACCCAAACATCTCCAATGAGGCACGTCATATTGTATTAAAAACGAGTCTACAAGAATGGCTCATAATGGTCCCTAAAAAAATTATAAAACAATTGTACATTTAGACACATTGCATCCAGAAATTGTAATAGAAGATTAAATTAGTCAAAAATTGCAAAACAAATTTAAAAAATGGTAAGAAAGTATATTCTCATAAATTGAAGTATGACATCCTTCCAGATAAAAATGGGCAGACCCGTTTGCAAATTCATGCTTGTGCGCTATGGCAAAAGTATATTGCCAATTGCGTTAAAAGAAAATGTCGCGGATGGAGGGGGTCGTACCTCCAAGAAATACGGAACGAGGGAAACGGTGCGGTACGAAAGGGGTAAATAAGGGGATGGTCGAGGCAACGTTAACCCCAAGGGAATTGTGGGGCCTTCGGGTGTAATTCGCTCGGCCATCTTCAGTCGAGAGGATTCCGTGTGTGCTCGCCACCCCCGTCCACCTTTTGGCGCTATATAATTCGACGGAGGCCCTCGTAATTGCTTTGTTAAGTAATTAACCGGTCGGTTCGGCACGAGAAACACCCCTCTCGAACGCGCTGCGTTAAGAGCACCCAAAAGCAACACCAGCCGCAGTCCTCCACGCTAATTTCGACCAATTTGATTTTAAACGCTCGCACATAGACAGTAAGCAATGTTACAGGTTGCATTACACACCGAGCTGCTTATACGTTTAGCCATCCCATCTGCGAAACTCCCGGGCGCAACGATACTCCGTAATTACAATTACGAAATAGTCCTCCAGCCAGATGGAAAAAAGGACAAAGATAAAATTACGAGATAAACGTTGGAACGAAGATACCATTTTTTTTGTGGCCGCGTTGTTCACTTTCCTATGTACTTTTTCCTCCCTTGAATCCTTGAGTATGCGATTTTCCGATTTGGAAGAAAAAAAAACTTGAGTTATCGAAATCTCTACTGACAAGGATCATCACTTTGGTGTCCACCTTCGATTTTGTTGAATCTCGTGTATTTGGTAGAGTATTAAAAATTATTGGATATGTATTTTTTTTATCGGTGGAAAAGTGGTTTTAAGGGGTGCAACCACCCCTTGGAGTGAAACACGTCAAGGGCTGACTTTGCAGTTTTATTCACAAGCAGACCACTGTTTTCCGTGATACGAAAAGAAAAATTCTCCTCGTGCAAAGCGATCAGAAAGCCACTATGGGTAGATTGAAAAGAACGAAAATTAAGGGATGAACAACACCTCTATTCGTCTTTCCCTCACCCTACATTTAATGGAGGTGCATTGAATTGAAGAAAATTGTTTATAAAAAAGGAACTATGCAATATAATAATAAAATCCTACGCAGTGCCTCAGAAAATGTAATTCTAAATATACAGTTAAAATTTCAAGTGAATCGGTTGAAATTTGTTTGAGTTAAGAGTCCGGCCGACTTGAAAAATGTAGTTTTGAGATCAACGCGTTTAAAGTTAGTATCAAGTTACAACATGAATCAAGAGGGGTTGCGCTAGAATTCGAAAATCGAGTACTTAGAGATTTTTCACACCCATAATCTTTTGAAATATAATTTTATAGGTACTGAGGTACATTTTTAACAAAAAATCGATTTTTGGAAAATCCTAAAGTGGCCTAAGGCTTTAAATCTTCGCTCTGCGCTCATTCTTTTCGAAATCGTATCCGTTTTGAAATTCCGTTTCATTCATCGAGCTTCGATTATTTTTGGCAGAATTTCAAAATCAGAACATCGATTTTCGCGAATTGCCTTTGCGTCTTTTTCGACTATTTTTCAAGCGCACTTTGCGGAAAAACTATTCGAGATGTCGGGATAAATTCATTGGCGTTCCCTGAGTCTATCAAAATCCTTTTTGAAACCTCACCAGTAAGTCTCCGTGACTTAAAGATAAGAGCGGTTATGGCTGTTTGAAATTTCGCGATTTTAGCTATTTCGGAAAAGTGCCCAAAAGAATCAAAGTTTTTTTTCTTAAACTTTTGAACCGTCTCACGGGTCTATCGAATGGGAAATTTTTCACTGATTACGAATATCACTGAGTTTTTGTGGAAACGTCTAAATTGGGCCGGCTCAAAAGGAAAAATGTACTTACATACATACTTGAATAAAAGCTTGCGGGTGAAATTGCAAAATCAGGCCTTGACATGCTTCACTCTAAGGGCTAGTTCCGCCGCTTGAAACCGTTTTTCCGCCGATTAAAAAATTATACGTATGTAATAGTTTTCCATTCTCTACGATATACATGAGTTTCAACAAAAACGAAGGGGGACACCAACGTGATGTTTCGTGTGAGAAAGAATGCGTTATAATTGAATTTTGCTCCAACATTTTTATTTATAGCCATCAAATCGCGTTAAATTCTGTCATATTCTGCCAAATGTGCCACGAAGTTCTGCCAAATCTTGCCAAATGAGCTACCAAGTTCTGTCAAATCCTGCCAAATATGCCACAAAATTCTGTCAATTTCTGCTAAACGTGCCAAGAAATTCTGTCAAATCTTGCCAATTGTGCCTCCACATTATGCCAAATGTTTTTATTGTATTTTGCTCCAATATTTTTATTTATAGCCATCAAATCGCGTTAAATTCTGTCATATTCTGCCAAATGTGCCACGAAGTTCTGCCAAATCTTGCCAAATGAGCTACCAAGTTCTGTCAAATCTTGCCTAATATGCCACGAAATCCTGTCAATTTCTGCTAAATGTGCCAAGAAATTCTGTCAAATCTTGCCAATTGTGCCTCCACATTGTGCCAAATGTCAAATTCTGTCAAATTCTGCCAAATGTGCCACGAAATTCTGTCAATTTCTACCACATATGCCATCAAATTCTGCCAAACGTGCTTTAGCATATTTTCTCCCAAGTCACCAATTTGGACCAATTTTGTCCCCAACCGTGCTGTAAGACATCGAGCACCAGCAGGAACGCGCAACACAAAAAGACCCAACCTACACAAGTTTACACGGGTCGAAACAAGGGCAAACGTGCAAATTCCGGCCACACCGAGGAAAAAAATATTTCAATCGTGTCATCAAAATGTAGTTCATTGGGGTTATTTTTCTTCGGGGCTACCACATCGCTTTGTTCTTTCAAAATGTTAGACTTCGAAGAAACTCAGTTATATTCGAATCAGTCTTGGGTCGTGGATAAAACGTTTCTTTCATTTCTAACTCGACGACACGCTTCATTTGCCTCGCACAAGTGTACGGCATTCACGAGTTGCGATTGAAAGAAGTCTACCGGGACGTTTCTGTGAATCAAATAAATTGACCAGTGGCATCATGTGCACATCTAGCATTTTTCATTCCATTGAAAATCATGTGAAAGCTCAGTAAGCCGAGATTCAAATACGTTTTTTTCTTATCGTATATTTTCCCTCGGTGATAAAAAAAAAATGTATACTCCTGGTAGAATAACGAAAACGACACTCTCCCAGAGGGAAATTCGTGAATGTAAAACAACTGCCAAGCAAGGGGGGAGGAAGCCGTTGGTCCGTATCATGCCCTATATCTCGCGTATGTTTTTTTTTGTTTTGTCTTTTAATGGCATGGAGAATGCAGCCCAGTTTTGTTTCGATTTGTCTGTTCGTGGGTCCGTAGAGAGACCGAAGCACCATCTCTCTCTCTCTCTCGCTCTGGCCTGCATCGCCTCTTCCTCGGATCGATCTAAGTCACGTGCGCCGTGTTGCGCCGCTGGCTGGTACTGAGGGTTGCTGCGGTTGTGATTCGCCGAACTCGCCTAGCAACAGGCACCCCTGCAGAAGATCGGTGACGATTCATTTTTTTTTGTTGCCTGAAAACGCTCTTTAAGTTTCAATCTTCGTTGTTGAAGAATTTGCCTCGTTGAGAATGCTCCTCGATGTCAGAGACTTTCCATCGGGTCTTGCAATTATCGTAGGGTAATAATAACGAGACCATCTGCCAATTGTAGTAATTATTGCCCGGTATTAAAATTCATCAAGACCTTCCACTAATTCTCGCAATTATTTAATAATTGTATCTGAGCATTTCAGTTATTTTGGCTATGAACTCGTGATCGAGGGTAGTTCCAGATGAGGTGAAGAGGGAATTATAGGTGTCTGGAAATGTCGCACTGGCTTTGGAATGTACTCGAGAACGTCTTGTATTCATTCGTGCTTTCATTCAACTATTTTTTTATCCAAGGAGATATGTATTGATTTATGCAGTGGGTAAATTTTACAAGAAAAATACAATTTAAAATAAATAGAACACTAGATCATTTATCAAATTGAAATATATATATTTTACCACCGAAAAATGTTTTACCACTCGAAAAAATTGCTTAACCACAAGAATTATTTTTCCATACAAAAAAACGAAATTATTTCACCGCTGAAAATATTTTATCGGTTGAAAAAAAAAATTGTTATGCCACAAAAATATTTTATCTATAAAAAAAAGCCTCCACCACAGCAATTATTTCCCCACCCAAAATAAAATTGCTTTGCCCCAAAAAATATTTGATCAGTTAAAAAAAAAATTGCTTCACCACAGAAGGTATTTCCCGACCCGAAAAAAAATTGCTTTACCACACAAAGTACATCACCCCTCGATGAAAAAAAGTTTACCAAAAAAAAAAACATTTTGCCGAACTCGAATTACCCACATATTTATTGAAAAAATAATCGTTATGTGTTTTTTTTTTATGGAAACATTTGCAAAAAAATTCAGAATGTTAACCTCTCCTTTGATACTATTATTATAAACTAATTAATATCATCTCAAAAATCATTTTGATATAAATTCGTGTTATCACTAAATGTAAAATTGACATAAATTGGTGTTATCACGTAAAAACATCGCCAAGTATATTTTCCAAAATCTCTCTGAACATACGCTTATGAAGAGCGTTTGCAGTGTGCCCTCTCGAGAATTACGCGCTTCTTTCCCCCGCACTTCCGAATCACGTTTTGGGGGTGCTATTGAATCCCTCTTGCCAGCCATTTAATCGAGAACCATCATCACACAGGAAAACCTTCAATCAAACGAGTTTTTTTAAAGCTGGAAGGAGTGGGAAATCCACCAAGTATTTTTCCACAATAATCTTTGATTATTGTTGAAATTGAACGCTATTGACCGTACATTTGACAGGGTACTTGATTATATAAATTTTCCTGTCAACAGGACTATCTTTGTCCGATCCGTTTGATTATATACGAGCAGGCAAGAGTTTGGTTCATTGATGAGAAGAGACAAGAAAAAGTATCGATATGAGGAGAGAAAAGCTCGAGGGGGGAAGGAGAAGGGAAAGAAAAAGGTGTCCCGGATTGGATCGAGGTCGTGGCTGGAGAGGCAATGGATAAAAATAATTCTTCGACCATGAAACTTGAAATAGAAGTGTCTAGGTATGGATGACGAGAGTACCACGAGCACCTACCGATGGTATATAGGGTCTCCGAGCTTTGTGCTCCCCGTTATTATAAAGTGTTGGATATATGTATATATACGATCAAGTCCACCTCGTGTTTTATCATCGTCGTTATTATTGGAAGCGAGAAATATCCATCATCGGAAGTATATAAATATATATAAATATATATATATATATATATATATATATATATATATATATATATATATATATATATTACCGCCAGAAAATATCGGCACAATTTACGAATTTTCATCGAGTACAAAAAGGTACAGATCTCGACTAAAAAAGGCCCACAGGGAGTTGCTGTTTAAAAGAAGAAAAAAAAAGCCCCGTTGTACTTTTTTCTCATTTTTTTATACGCTTTTTTTATTCCTTACAATTTCTTTGTGCTTGAAGGGGTTACGTGGATTTGAACATTTCAAAAAATCCATTTTTTATTTTATTATGTAATAGTGCAATATGTCTAGAATATTCTCCCGAAGTTTTAAGTCAATCGGAGTAAAAGTCAAGGAGAGAGAGCCTTTGAGAATTCTCCCCGTTGGGAAAGACCAGCCGGGAGCGACGCAGGTATATGCATTTTTTTCAAAACACTAATTTTGAAGTCGGTGGACACGATTTCTCAAAAACTAATGCACCGATCTTATTGAAATTCTGCACACTTCTTCAAAATAGCATTGAGTAGTGATTGAACGAAGGTCTTTTTTCGATTACAAATAATTTTACAAGGCTATACAGCTCTGCCAAAAATCCAAATTCCAATTTAAAAAAAAACCCTTCGTTCAATCACGAGCTATACTTATCTACTAACAGAAAAGAATTAGTTTTTTAATTTCAGATAAAGCTATCATGAGTTATTCTGACCACCACGAGGACACTCTTTTTTAGGGGTCTCCGGAAACCAGGTCCCACCGGCTGAATTTCCCAAATTTTTGGATGAAATTTTTTAAAAATATTGTTGAAATGTTGCTCTCTCATGTGCTTAACATGTGGAATAAAATAATTTATATATTATATTTAAAAAAATAGAGAAAATATGCTTTTTTTGGCTTCTATGTTTTTATTTTATTTCTTTTTCGATCTTTCTACTCGAATAAACGCATTTTTTTTATCGACAACAGAAGTTTCGTCTCAGATGGAATCAAAAGATAATTTCTAATTTCTTTTTGAACGCATTTCTTTCTGACTTTTTTTCGCGAGGCAAGGAAAGGGAGCTTTTTATTTAGCTTTTTGTAAAGTTTCAGAAAATGCGCTGTAACTCGAAAACTGAGCGGATCGCAATAAAATATCTAGGGGGAAAAACGTTAAAGAAGAAAACAAACCGGAACGTATGGGAGTATGGAAAAAAAATTGTTTTTAAGAATGTCGTTTTCGAGGCGGTTTCGGGTAGAAAAATCGCAAAACGTGTGTCTATACTTTTTCATATATTCTGTCTCAATCTAAGCCATCTAAAATTACTCGATAAATGTGCAGTAATTAACGAGCTAAGATAATTGCGAGGGAGATAGAAAGAGATTGAAAAAAAAAACAACTGTTGGTTTAAGAAGTCGCAGCTGTTTCTCGGTCAATTTATCGTAGTCGACGGCGCGGGTCTATATCGCCCAATCGAATCGTCCAATTAAAAAAACCCACGCATCCGTTCGTTATCCATATACTGAAGCGTATTATGAGGAAACGCGGTCGAACTTTATACGTCGGAGTTCACAGACAATTATACCTCGTTTCGTTTCCATTTTTTTTTTCATTTATATCCGTCGATAGGATGCGTTCTTCTTACTCGCACCCGATGTGCGAGCTTGCTTAAAATTAATTTAAAAATGAATAAAAACAGTCTGTTTAGTATAACGATCTTTGAACGTGCCATTAGTGAAAGAACGCAAGGAAAAAATCTGTTTTTCTGCCATATGGTTTTTAAGGGTCTAACGGAGAGATTCCGCGAACTAAAAAAATATCATGGTTTTTCAAGTTCTGTTCGAAAAAAAATATAGCGTATTCTCGTGATGAGTAGCATTTGCCAGAAAAAAATAAAGCATTCTGTAAAAATTGAAGTTTCATTTTGAGTTCAGTCGAATGAAGATAATTAAATTACGAATACGAAAAACACTTTTTTTTCAATGGAATTTAATTCCATTTGTCCACTTTAAGGCTTGTTGTCTAGATATTTAAAAACGTGTGTTCTTTTTTTGAATTTTATGGTATTATTCTACAGAACTTTCTGGATACGTCTGTGAAAATCGTTCAATGATACTCATAAAATTGGACGATTGAGCTCTCAGTATACGGGTTTTAAATGTTGGTAGCAGAATTGAGTTGAAATAATTTTTTTTTATATAGCTCCTATAGAATGGTGAGAAAAATAGGAAAAATTAATAGTCAAAGACACTCATCACCAATTGAGGGCGTTTTCCGCGTACCGTTGTAAGCAGGAAACTTACAAAAGTACAGAACAATTATTAAAGAAAAACATTTTTTTTACATATTCTTGAAGCCTCAATAAAAATGTGTAAAAGTTTTGAGAAAGAAAACGGAAGCACTTCAACAGTTATTCCATCCTAAAAATCACCTCCAAAATGCGAATATTTGAAAATATTAGATGAAGTAAAAAGTTCTGAGCGTTTTTTCGCTTTATTTCGACGATGAAATTAATATAGTTAAGATTATCCGATTTAGATCAAATATGCGCCGTTTTGTTCGATAACTTTTGTCCATTTCGAAGGCAATTTCATACTTCCACGATTGAAGAAGTCCTCGTCCCTATTGGTAAAAAAACTCGACCAGCTCATTTTCACAAGCCTCTCTTGAGGCCAGTTTTGTACCATCAAGAAAATTTTGAAAATGCTTGAAAAGGTGATAATCGCTTGGTGCCAGGTCTGGACTATACGGCGGGTGCGATAGAACCTTCCATCCAAGCTCTCGGGGCTTCTGGTGCGTCGTTAAAGATGTGTGCGGCCTGGCGTTGTCTTGATGGAACACAACACCCTTCCTATTGGCCAATTCTGGCCGCTTCTGGTCGATCGCCTGCTTCAATCTGGTCAGTTGTTGACAGTAGAAGTCCGAATTGAGTGTTTGGCCCGATGGGAGCAGCTCATAGTGGAGGATTCCCTTCCAGTCCCACCAAACACACAGCAAAACCTTCTTGGCCGTTAATCCGGGCTTGACGATCGTTTGGGCCGGCTCACCGCGATCGGACCACGATCTTTTTCGGCTGTTGTTCTCGTATGTGACCCATTTTTCATCGCCAGTCACCATCCGCTTTAAAAATGGGTCGATTTCGTTACGTTTCAGCAAAGAATCGCAGGCATCAATTCGGTCCAAAAGGTTCTTTTGCGTCAATTCGTAAGGCACCCATACATCGAGCTTCTTTTTGAGACCAGCCTTATGCAAATGGTTCCAAACGGTTTTCTGGCTAATCTTCAGTTCCTGGGCAACGGAATAAGTGCTCACATGCCGGTCCGACTCGACGATTTCCATGATTTTATCGACACTTTCGACGATTGGCCTACCAGAGCGTGCCTCATCTTCGACGTCCATATTACCAGAACGGAATCGTTGGAACTACCGCTTTGCTGTTGCATTCGATACTGTATTGGGTCCATAAACAGCACCAATTTTTTTGGCCGCCTGCTCCGCCTCTTCACCTTGGTCGTAGTGGTACTGATGAATGTATCGAATTTTCTCTTTTTTTACCTCCATTGTGGAACGCTGTAACACATAACTAGCTTCACCAAACACAAAACTGTCAAAGAACTTTTTTCGAAGCGTAATGTCACCTTTAAATCGCCGTATAGTATGACCCGATGCGATGTATACATCGTGAGATATGGCTCACTAAAGACATCTAGCGGAAAACGCTCAGAATTTTTTACTTCACCCAATATATTGAGGAAGTGTCGTCTTATCTTACTCTGTCATCTTGAGCATGAGTCCTCTACTCAAAAATGAATTTCGATTTTTTTTCCAGAATGCTCAATTTTTTCCGACGTATACTACTCATCACAAAAACACGCTATATTTTTTTACCGAAGAGGATTTTAAAAAACATTTTAATATCATATTAAACAAACATCGACAAAAATTTTCGAAAAAAAATAAACGCTAAAGCTTTGTATTTTTTTTTCGTAGGACAATTTGAAAAACACGCGGTGTAGAAATACTTTTTTTATCCACTGCACATACAGGAGAAGTGATATTTTATTTCAATTGGTCCATGACAATTGGTGCTGATACCCAATATACGAGCAGCGACTGCGCGACTGGACAAATTGTAATTGAACGGAAATGAAATTCGAATGGTATCGTCCCTCACCCTCTTCCACTCCGAGCAGCACGACATCATTCAACCCTTTATGTCCTACTGCGAATGTGCGTCTCTCAATCAGCAGGCACGATTTCAATGAGAATTTCGATACGAATTCTACTCGTCGTTTTGCGCCGGATGGCTCCTTTTCGATTTCCTTGCGTAAGCCGCAAGGAAATCTTTTTCCACCCAGATCGCAAAGTATATTACGAAAAAAAAACATGTTGCAACGATATTTTTTCAATCGAATCAATCGACGCATCCACGTTGTTTCACTGTATGCGCTTGATTTCAATTCAATGTGAAACCTGTGTCTGTTTTGAATTCTTTATTCCCATGAATGATTCGAATTCAAAGTGGAGATGGAGAAGAGGGACGAATGCGAGGAGGAAGAGGGTTGCGGGGGAACGAGGTATCGATACACGAAGGGTTGCGAGAAGGCGGGGGGTCGACGCCATCACGAGCAGTAACAGCGACAGTCGTCTGTAACTCTATCCTCTTCTCGACTTCGATCAATAGAAACAGATTCATATATATATATATGTACGGAAAGAGGATATTTTGAACCCTTTGTATCTATGTAACGTTCGCTATTTGCACATCTGGCTGTTCTGATGACGAAGCTTACATTTTTTTCTGAACCAATCTTTGTTTCAGTTAAATATATATATGTATATATATAGCGTCCTTTTCTCTAAGCTGCGATTCATTTACAAAAAAATTAAAACATCGAGGACCGTCTCATTCCCGAAAATAACGAAACGAATAAAAAAAACTGTTTAAGACCTTAAGAAAAGACGTTCTAACACGTAGTTTTTTATTAATTTAAATTTTTATCGTGAGGTAAGAGGTGATCTTTGAGGCTTAAAATTTTAAGAACAGTCCGTCCTTTTTAATCGGATATTATGAATCCTTTGTACATACAGTGAAACTTCAGTTATACGTTTTTCAAGGAGTACATCAAGTATAACGTATAAATGAGAATAACGTAGAAGTGAAGTACAGTACACTCAGAGAAATGTATGGTAACTTCAACCATATTGTAACCATATTTTATATTACCCTGAGGGGACAACAATATTTTATAGTCATGGTTACTGCCTAAAATATAGTACTGCTTATGATATTTTAGCAGTTGTGTTAACTATGCTCATATGTTAACCGCAACCAACAATCTTACAAGCATACGTTGATTGTTCAATGCTATGTAATATAGTAGGTTTTCATAAAATGGATATTACCTCACACTATCAAAGAAAAGTGATTTTTACCATATTGAATGGTACGTCTACTAAATGTATATAATATTTCATAAATACAAAAATTCTCAATTGAGAGTATTACCTGTATGATTGTTTATCATAATTTGTCATTCCCTGACCTTCTGAAATGATTCCTATCGAAGGAAATATTTCGCCTGAACATGGATTCGAACCTACGACCTACCTATCTATACTACGCAAGCTACCCCTATGCTACCGGATACTTATGTTATTTTGATCGTGGATTTGGCATAACAGATAAAAGTAATTCCAGCTGCAATTCCGAATAGCTGTTACCTCCGATATAGGTGGAATTTTGCACAGATCGTCTTTTTGATAATATATGTCACTGCTTAAATGGATCTATGGCGCAACGCAATAGTTTTCGAAATATCGAATTTTAAAAACTGATAAATTAATGCGCTAATATATCTATATCGATCATAGCGTGCTACCGCTGTCTCTACTTCATTGACACGTTCCACAAATGATTTACGTCTTCACTATAAGATTACCATAATTTTGTTCGTATAGTCACTTTTCGTAAGATCTTGTAACAATTTATACTCAATAACTGTTAATGTCAACCATATAAATAGTACAAACTTGCACTGAGAAAAATGTCCATAGTATTTATAAAAAAACGCCCATGGTAAAAGTGGGCATAGTTATATTCCCTATAGTTTATTGACACCGCAATCATAATATGGTTAACACAACTATAAGCGTCTATCTAATCATGCCGTTTTGGTAGTGTTTTTGATTATCTACTATCCCCGAAATAACTATTAACTACTGTGAAAGGCTTTACAATATCGATATAGTTAATTCAGTTAATATTTTTACAATAGTTAGTAGTTATTTCGGGGATAATAGATAGTCGAGCACGCCACCAAAGTTGCATATTTAAATATACTTTTCGCTTATAGTTGTGTTAACCATATTATGATTACGGTGCCAATAAACTATACGGGATTTTACTATCCCTTCTTTTGCCGTGGGCGTCTTTCATAAATACCATGTACTTTGCTCTCAGTGCAGCATTAGTATTTGTGCGCCGATTTTGTGATATAGCTCAATTAACCATATCGATATTGTAAAGCTTTTTACAATAGTGTATAGTAATTTCGGAGATACTAGATAGTCAAACACGCCACCAAAGTCGCATGTTTACGTATACTTTTCGCTTATAGTTATGTTAACCACATTATGATTGCGGTGAGAATAAACTATAGGGAATTCGACTATACTTTCTTTTACCATGCGCGTTTTTTGTAAATACTATACACTTTTTTCTCAGTGTATGTATCGGAAACTCTTAAGCATTTGAAAATGGCGATCGGTGCATAATTCGCATTATTTTTTTAATAGCAGTACCTCTATTATGCACATCAGTGGTTTACCAATTGAAAATTTGATTGGTAGTAACGAAGTAATGAGCCAACTCAATCTTTTCTTTTATTTTCGTTCAGAACTTTTATTTGATGGTTTGTACCTTTCCCTAAAACAAAGAGTCGTCTAGGAAAAATTCAAGACATCGAGGACCGTTCTATTTTCAAAAATAACGATTCCATTAAATATTAGAGATTGCCCTTAAAATTGAAGGCTTCCAAGGATATCTTTTACCAAATAATCGTTTATCGTTGTTTATTTCTACCACGCAGTGAAAGGTGATCTTTGAGGTCTTAAATGTTGAAGACAGCCCTTTAATTGTTGATCGGATCATTATTTTTAGGGATAAGTCTTCGCCACTGCCGCAAAGGGAGTTGCGATTTTTAGGGGACAGTCTTCGAAGTCGCAACTGCCGCAAAAATCACTTTTTCTCACACATATTTGCGATTTCGAGGACCGTTGCATCCCTAAAAATAACGATACGTTAAAAAAATTAAAGGCTGTCCTCAAAACAGCTGGATGAGCATAAATGCAATATATATATATATATATATATAAATGCGTGTGTGTGTGAGTGGTTTCAGAACTTTGAATTATACTCATATTATGTATAATCCAAATCCAAAGTTCCCACGTATATAAACATACGTATGTACACGAAGTACGGCGCAAGGCTCAAGATTGAAGAATATGAAATTAACCGAGGCGATTAAAATGCTTGTAGCCGCAGGGAGTTTTAATCCTGAAAAATTTTCATCGTCGATCTCGCCGGAAGCGAACATCGCGGTCACGAGTCTGCCGGTATAGTCGACACAATGTTAACGTTCATTATCTACAGAATTTTTTACGGTCTCAGCAGCGGGGTGCGTTAAATTGGCTTTTCCCCTCGTCCACAACACTGAATCGTATAAAACGCGCGTATACGTAGCTGTAAAACACTCACCGTTAGTGTATTTCAACACACGCGGGATGACGTTCTGTTTCCTCGGTACGGGCACGCTCGAGCTTAAACATCGTGAATGAAAATTGCGTTCAATTTCTTTTTAACAGCGATTTTTGAATACGATCGTCGCGACCAGTACTGCTTAAAAATTGGCCCGCTTTTGGGTCATTTTCTTTAAAAAAAGAAAAAAAAATACTTTGTGAATTGTGGATTTTGATCTCCGGACAGAACAGAAGGGGGTTGTGTTCCACTAGGACAACGCTGAATCACACGTTTCTCTGATATCGCGGCAAAAGTTACTGCGGCTTGGATGGGATATTTTGGTGCTCCCACCGTATAGTCTGGACCTTGCACCTTCAGACTATCACTCGTTCCGGACGCTACAGAACAATTTGAATAATAAAACCTTCCGTACCCGGGACGTTCTCAAAAACCACTTGGATGACTTCTTTGCCCAAAGATCTCAGTACTTCTATGAAAGAGGGATAAAGAAGCTCGTGGAGAGATGGCAGAAAATCATTAAACAGAATGAAACGTATTTGGTTGATTAACATCGCTACGGAATTATGCATAGGCCCAATACTCTCAGATAATAAAAATAAATACATATCTAGTCTAAATGACTGCCAATTGCTTTCAAAAACTTCTGAGAGGAAATCTTTATTCACATCAATTTCCTCTGAGAAGTTTTTAAAAGCAATTGAGAGTCATTTAGACTAGTATAAGTATTTTTTTTAATCATGTAAACTTTAGTGACTAGTCCTCTCGAACTTATTTTTTTGCCTCTTAAAAGTTTTCAAAAGCAACTGGGAGTCATTTAGACTAGTATAAGTTTTTTTTTTATCATCTAAACTTCAGCGACTGATCCTCTCGAACCTATTTTTTAAATTTTTGATAAAAATCTAAGGTATCAACGTTAGTGTTTACATGATCATTTATTTATTGCTCAATAGTGCGTTGCATAACGATAACACGAGTAAAAAAAATCGTGAAGAAAGTACAAACACAAAAGAGAAAAGAAAAATGTTTGTCTCCCAAAAACTAAAATGATCGTAGAATATACTTGTTCATGGGGGTGGTCCAGATAGGTATTGATACGAGGCATCCAAATTTTCCTTTTGAACACCTCTTTTCGGGCCAACCTGTGTATGTATATACAGGGTGAGGCACATAAAGTGTTACAGAGCAATAGCACTCAAACTATTGATCATATCCAAAAATGTTTCAGACAAAAGTTTCAGTGTTCGAGAAGGCCGTCATACGGGACCACCCTATTTTTTTTATCGGTGGAGGCGCTGAAGCTACGTCAAGGTCAACTCCACTTTTTTTAATGGAACCATGTATTTTTTTTCGATGACGTTATTACCGATTTTAAGACGAATTCAGCGACCTACAACACAAGGTCATTCTAGTCACGCAAAGTATGAAAATGGTCGAAAAATCGACAAATATCGGAATAATCATTTTCAAAGGATCCACTAACCTTGGTTTGGGTCTACCTACAGAAGATGCTCGAAGTGATGACCCTCGACTTGTAAGCACTTGTTAATTCGCTGATGAAAAGACCGTCTAACTTCAGCCAACATTTGTGGTGTAATTTCGGTACATGCTCGGCGTATTCTTTCTTCGAGCATCTTCTGTAGGTAGACCCAAACCAAGGTTAGTGGATCCTTTGAAAGTGATTATTCAGATATTTTTCGACTTTTCGACTATTTTTGGATATGATCAATAGTTTGAGTGCTATTGCTCTGTAACACTTTATGTGCCTCACCCCGTATACATTTACATCCACTATTATTAAATTTTAAGACCCGTTAAATTACACCCGTTTCGCACTGTGGCTCTAAGCTTATAAATTATTGAACATTAGATTCAATTATATATATGTGTGTATATATATATATATATATACACACATATATAGGGTGGACCATTTAACGTGACCACCCCAAATATCTTCGTTGCCTTTAGAATGACGAAAAAAATGTCAGGAGGTAATTTGATTGATTTCGAAGGGCTGATACAGTGGTGAAAAATTCATTTTTGTCAAGGTCATAGTTTTTGCGTTCTCAAGGTCATGAATGGTTTTTCAAATGGGAACATGTTTTATTTTTAATTAAGACGTTGTAGCTGATATTCAGACGAATCCGACGACCTATGATATCATGACCTTGAAATGATTTTTCACCAAAATACACGTGTAAAAACGGGAAATTCGTGATGGTATTGACAATAAGAATATCCGAATAATGTAATTGAATTTTTTGTGCAGAGAATTTATTGTATCAAATGTTCGAAGTGATGGCCATTAACCTCGAAACATTTTTGAAGACGTCGGATGAATGATTCTCTTGAGCTTCGAATAGTTTCTGGTGTGATAGCGGCGCAGGTTATCCAACGGATACAATAATGTCAATAGCCGGAGATGTTTCTGATGTTTGTAAATACTGGCATTGTAACGTAGTAAAACTGTAGTAGAGTGAAGAATGTTTACCATCTACCAATATTAGAATGAGTAGAAAAGTGTATCCATCCAAAGTAACATGTAATAACCGTATCGAAAATGGTATTGTACAGTCAAGCAGAGTGATTGTACAGTGAAGCGTGATGTTCCGACGGTGCCGGCGAACATGCGAGAACGTATTACAAGAGCCTTGCGCCGCTATCACATCAGAAATTATTCGAAGGGCAAGAGAATCATTCATCCGACGTCTTCCAAAAATGTGTCGAGGTTAATGACCATCACTTCGAACATTTGTTACAATAAATTTTCTGCACAAAAAATTCAATTACATTATTCGGATATTCTTATTGTCAATACCATCACGATTTCCCGTTTTTACACGTGCATTTTGCTGAAAAATCATTTCAAGGTCATGATATCATAAGTCGTTGGATTCGTCTAAATATCAGCTACAACGTCTTAATAAAAAAAAACATGTTCCCATTTGAAAATCCATTGATGACCTTGAGAACGTAAAAATTATGACCTTGACAAAAATGAATTTTTCACCACTGTATCAGCCCTTTGAAATCAATCAAATTATCTCCTAACATTTTTTTCATCACTCTAAAGGCAACGGAGATATTTGGGGGGGGGGGGGTCACGTTAAATGGTCCACCCTGTATATACATACATATATGTACGTATGCATATACATAAATATGTATAAGTATGGATATATTTATACATATGTATACGTATATTCTAATCAATTATTCTAAAATTACCCGCAGCGAAGCCCTCAGAAATTCAATTTCATCTCCATCCTGCGCATGTTTGGTCGCCGCAACTCTGTTGCATCCAGTCAAAAGTTACGCATATTCGTAACTGTTGCCACACCAAACACTGTACATTCGTAAAGAGGGCGTCAAATGACCGCGAGGGGAGGAAAGGGGGTGCAAAAAATGTCAAGCTGTCGATATCGCGTTTTCAAGGCACTCGTTCCAACGATTTTATGAAAAAAAATAAAAGAACTCCGATTCTTTTATCGCTCTTTTGTAATTGAGCAAATTCGCAACAGGTTACGTGGCGGTGGACCGAGGCGAAAAAAAAAAGAAACGTTCGTTGGTGTTTTCATTTTCCCATTGTCCTTTCTTTTTTTTCATCTCCTTCTTTTCATCACCGACCCCGGTGATGCATACTAAATGCATAATGCATTTTTCGACCAATGCATATGTAGTGACGGGGTTACGCGATTTTTCTGAATAATGCATCGAACGTGTTACGGTTGTGTGAATTTTTTCCTAGTTTTCTTTTTTTCGTTTTCCTTTTGGAGCGATGAATTTAAGGTTTTTTTTTTCGTCTCGCGACTCGGAGAAGACAAATTCTCGTGCTGCAATTTTTCATTGTTTTATTTTTTATTATTTTCATCGGTGGGCGGTTAGAAGATAAGGAGTGAATGATGGACACGAGGGAGAGGGGGCAGGCGAGGCTGAAGTACCGAAGGAAACAAAGGACGACAGGCTCTGTAAGGACGAACGCTAGGGAGGCCAGGAGGGAAAGTGACTGTAGGAAAACGAGAGAGATAGAGAGAGTGAGAAGGGGGAGAGAGACGGAAAAGCACTTGACGGATGAGCCAAGGAAGTAAGGGAATCCCTGGATAGACGCGTCGGATCGTAAAGGAACGGCGATACTTCATTACGAATTCATCGACGGATTTTCCGAGTGATTTCCTCGCTTATGTAGAGACCCGTGTTGGTACGCCCGTGGGCAAAATTCGACCAACAAGCCCAGCCTTCACTTTCTCTTCTCGTCCCTCAAGTCTCTGGACCTTCCTTGAAGCGAAACGCGAATATGCCCTATGAGAAAAATAGACCTACCTGTGAAATTCGATCCTTCGCCAAAAAATTCACTCGCCGAACGATAGGATCGTCACAGGGGAAGTAGGATCACGATGAAAACGCTATGGCTATGTTCGAATAAAACAATAAATATGAATCAATCATCTTGAATTGTTCGTTTAAACTAATCAACGTTTATTAATTTTTTAATTTTTGATACAAAAAAATCAGTTTTTTCGATTGTTAACATAAAATATATATTTCTAATGAAACCTTTCTTTTTTTCCGTGAGGATAATGGAATATGAATATTGACCAATCAACAGTTTGGAGATATTTACTGAAGCTTGGAATGGTAAACAAGCTTGATGTTTGAGTGCCACAGGAATTAAGCGAAAAGAATTTAATGGATCAAAATTCAGCTTGCTATTTGCTGCTCAAACGCCCTCAAAACGAACGATTTTTTGAAGCGAATGATTACTGGCAATGAAAAGTGGATTGTCTACAACAATGTCAGTCGAAAAAGATCATGGTCGAAGCTCGGGGAGGCAGCTCAGACAGTCGCAAAGGCTGGATTACACCCAAAGAATGTCATGCTCTGTATCTGGTGGGATTGAAAAGGAATCATCTATTATGAGCTGCTGTCATCCAACAAAACGATTGATCGGATCAAGTACTGCTCACAACTAGGCAAATTAAAGCGAGCAATCGATCAGAAGCGACCCGAATTGGCGAACAGAAAGGGCATAGGACAAAGCTAGACAATGTGGACAAGGACATGTTCCACCAGGCCAATGCTAGACCACACGTTTCTCTGACGACCCGGCAAAATTTATTGCGGCTTAGGTGGGATGTTTTGGTGCACCCATCGTATAGTCCGGCCCGTGCACCTTCAGACAATCACTTGTTCAGGGTGCTACAGAACAGTTACAATAATAAAACCTTCAGTTCCCTGGACGTCCTCATAAACCACTTGGATGACTTCTTTAGTCAAAGATCTCAGGACTTCTATGAAAGAGGGATAATGAAGCTCGTGGAGAGATCGCAGAAAGTCATTGAACAGAATGGAACATAAAAGGTGTCCCAAAATGACATGACATTTTTTATTCCGCCCCATTCTTTTTTGTGGCGAACATAGAGGACTAATTTTTGACAATTGGCATCATTAAGTATTGAGATTTAGTCATGGAGAATTGCACGATCGAGCAACGCATAGAAATTGTGAAAATGCACTGCGAGACAATGCAGTTATTGCAGATGAAATTTCACGGTCGTGTTATCTCGCGTCGCGGCGATGTGAATTCTCAACCAAGATCGTGCGTTTTGATGCTATTGGACTTTTTTCTTTGGGATTTTCTGAAAGGAAAAGTGTATGCCAATGATCCACAGACCATTCTGCAGCTCAAGGATGCAATTGGACGCATCATTAATAAAATTAGCCCGCAATTATGTCAAAATGTTATTGAAAATTTCGTCAAAAGAGTGAACGTTTGCAAATAGGGACTAGGCCTCCATTTATCGGATATTGTGTTCCACACATACCTCCCTATTTGAATCTTATATTAAAATAAAAGTATTCGTATTCTTCAAACAAATAATACGTTTTATTAATAAATTAAAATGTCAGGTCATTTTGAGACACCTTTTATTTAGTTGATTAAAATAGCTTTTTTTCGTACATATTTTGGAAATTTACTCTATTTTCGCTCCGGAATTACGCATAGACCGAATACATCAAATACATCAAATTATTACTGAAATAATTTGATGCAGTTAAATGAGGTAGGTAGATTAGCCATAACATTGGCAATGCGAGGTAAGATGAGAACATACTCATCTTACCGCATTAGACGGTTAACGATCCAACAAAAAATCACACGATAATCTTGAAACGTTTTGACAAACGGTTATTATTATATTAGGAATTAGTACTTTCATTGTGTTTACTTACCTGTCTCTCATCAATATCAGTAACTCAAATGAACTGAGACTATGGTGAACTTTACCAAAAATTATATTATTTTGTAAAAAAATCGATATTGTATTCTAATTTCATTGTGAGAAGCGTGCTTTCGCCACAGTTGATACTTTCACATTGATTAGCCTCCCCGCCGACCCTTCAAACTCCAACTGAAGCGCTGTGCGCGCACGCACTGTTAAGAAGCTAGGCTTACGATTCATCTTACCCTGCACCTTCATCTTGCCCCTAGCTCCCTTACGAATAAAAATAACAAAACACACACCCACACACTGACGAAACACTCCGGCGAACAGAAGCAGCCTTGGGCCAATACTTAGATGGGTGAACGCTGAGTAACTAACCGAAGTGCGACTACCTAGCGAGACGCCAATTTTCCAGAATTTCGAGAAGTGAACACAACTGAAGTTGTTCTTTACGAAGGAACTTTCGAAAAAAAAAACCAAACTCAATACATTTTTCACAAATTCCGCCGGGAATGGGAAAATCGATCTGCGGCTATTGACTTCTTTGTTTTTTTTCGTCTAATCCCAAAATCAAAGAGCAACGAAATAGCAATTTCCGTAGCTAGTAAAGCGCGTTGTCTAGTTTGTACCCGAATCGGTTCAATTTCGTGATCATTTACGTCACGATAGCGAGTGGCATCGGTATATCCGCGGGGACAGCAATCTCTATGGTAATCGCTCGAAGGGGTTTTGAACGGTGTGTCGGTGGGCTGTATTGGTACCCTTCTCCTCCGCCCTCCCCCCATCCTGCCGCCTCCTCACAACGGTTTCGAGACGGATTGCTCTCGTCGTTTCTGCGGGATTATACTCGACCTCTTAATCCTCCCTCATCCCTTATACAATTCCCGTTGCAGCGCGCCACTTTTCATGCCCGCCCGCATTTAACAAAGATCAAAATTTCACATATTTTTTTTAAATTTAAACCATGCTATCTTATTATTTATCATTTTGGTAGTTTATTTTTTGGTCCGATGCCAAGGAAGTATCGATGGTGAAATTTTGTTTCGCCGTATTCTTTACGAGTATTTACACATACATACATTTACATTAGGGTGGTCCATTTTTTATTTTATTTTATGTTTTTTTGCGGGCCGTCCGATCAAATTGTGACAGATAGAGAAAAAAAATATCGTAATGGCTTCCTGTAATTAGAAAATATTCAGAGGTCGCTACCTGGGTTTAAACAAAATTATTCTGAAAATGAATGAAATTGAATGATTTATATTTTTTCCAAGCTATTTGTCGGAATACAAATTTGTTTATACTTTTTATAACAATGTAACTTTATCTTAATTCTTTATAGCATGCGCAATCGTACTGATATTGAAATTTGGCGTGTTTTTCCAATGTTCGCTTACGACTGACAGCAGATACTGTTTCTGTTCTTCATCATATGTAATATGATTACATTCTTATATAAGGGCAACTCCTCACTCTGCTGTGTCGTTTGTTACATGAAATCCTTTGCAAATAGTGAAACACTTTAAAAAGCTTTCATCATGTTTCTACTCCCGTGGGTCCCGAGCAAGAAAAGTTGACTCTTTTTTTATTATTTCAAAAAATCGCAAGCTACTAGCGGTTGCGAAGTCTGACAATCTCATGTTAAGAAGGCTATGGACTGTTATATCAGCTTTCACTTGACGATTGGTACTCCCTGAACGTGCTGATGATTCTGTCATTTCGCGCTTCGTCTTAATTGGAACGTCGTCATCGAAAAAAGACAAACAGATTAACTCTTCTGACAGATACCATAGATGGTTCATGAACTTTTTTAGGACGGTAGTAGCCACTTTAAGGTAATAGTCTCGCCGAGGCGTTTTTCTATAGATTTTTTATTTTATTTTGATGGCTCATTCTGGACAATATTCAATGATGACCTTCGAAATTGCAAAAGGATTCACCGTTCCGTTTTCGAGATATTGGCAATCAAAGATTTCATGGTTTCACGCGTGTTCTTATGGAGAGCAGTGGAAAATTTCACATTTCACGCAATAACTTCGAAACTGTTCTACAGATTTTTTATTTTTATTGATAATTACAGAAGAACATATGACGAAGTGGGTAAAAGAAATCATGAATTTTGACCGTCTATTTTCAGAGATATAGCGATTTTAATTAAGCAATGTCTAGCGACGCTAGCGCCACGAAGCGACTGAAGCAGACTAGAACTTGATTGCAGTAGTGTGTGCATATTCGTATACGCAGAGTATCTACGCACTAATAGCCGGAATGGATTAGTCTGATACAAAAGTGAGGATTAGGTAAACATTACATTAGGCGTTTTGTTTATAAGTTTAAATCCCGATAAGATGTACAACCTATATTATAAGGATATTTCGCAATATTTCGAATTATTTTATAAGTTTTTAAATCCCGATAAGATGTACAATAGAGTGGCCCAAAAAAAAAATATCTCTGATTTGGACTCTCCTTGAAATGTTGCTCGATACTGAAACAATGAAGCTTGTGAAAGGAGCAGCCTGTACTTTGATTCTAATAGGTGACTCATGAGGTTTTCTTATTCACCATTTGATTTACACGTAGAAAATTCAAGTCTGCTCTTCAGATACGGCGAATTATCGTAAAATACGAGGAATGGGGGTTAAAATTTATTCAACGAGGGTCTTTTATAGCCAATGAAGTTGCACATATGTTTTTACCAATGTATTGTGGATAATAATTACAGATACAGTTGTGGAGAGTATGTTTCAAGATTTTTACACATTAGAATGGCTTCATTATTCTATAACTAATTTGTCAACTTTATATCCATATACTTTTTATCTGGATGCAAGCATCAAATTACAAAATTCTTCTTGTGACAATTTGAATATTGCTTCCGGTGATTCTGCACCACCTTCAGAAGATACTGCTTCTGTTCTTCATTTTTTGTTAACAATCCATTATATTCTTCGATGAGGGCGACACTTTGTTCAGCGGCATCATTAACAACTTTCAACTCCTTAAAAACTGCCAAACATTCATTGAAGCTGAGGCTATGTTCCCATTCGTCGGGGCTTTTGCGAAGAAAAGCGTATGGCAATTCGCAGAGTTCAAACAAGCGTACTGATTTGTTGGTGATAAAATACCTGATATCAACATCAACTATGCGCTTGAATTCGTCGTCACTCAATACTACACGTTTAACATTTTTATTCAGACTTTCGCGTTGTATTTCCTGAACCATTTTTTGTTTCACGTTGAGCGGAATAGCCGGGTCAAAGAAGCATAAAGCTGCGAGCTCTTCACATAAATACCATAGATGTCCTCTCAGTTTGTTAGCAGCTGCCTTAAAAACGTCGGGATTGATAGCTTGAAACTTAATCAAATTGTGCATCAACGACAAATCGCGGTTAGGGGCTTTGATTGCACATGGTGCAACCAAAGAAAGGATGCATCATTATGAAGGCTTTAATTTGGGGTTATAAATCCGTTTACTATATATAATAATCCCACTGATTGGTCCAGACCACTCATTGATTGTATCTAACGAAAATGGTTTGCATTGATAAAGAAAACGTTAATTTATCACGTGTAAATCAAATGGAGAATCAAAAAACCTCATGAGTCACCTGTTAGAATTAATCTACAGGCTACTCCTTTCACGAGCTTCTTTGTTTCAGTATTGACCAATATTTCAAGCGGTGAGAGCCCGAATCGGAGAGATTTTTTTTTTTGGGCCACTCCTAAAAATAATAATATGTACAACCTATATTATAAGGATATTTCGCAATATTTCGAAGCTTTCATCTATTGAGTGGAGAATAAACTTTTTAACGTGACTGTGGTGAGACTACTACCTTAAACACAAACCGATAGAGACCATGACATACTCGACACGAGTCGAGGCTCCATGATGGGAAAAATATCTAGTAAAAATATTATAATGCTCGGTAGCGACCTCTAAAAATGTTCCGATTACAGAGAGCCTTTGCGATATTTTTTCACTATTTGTCACAATTTGATCAGGTGGCCCGCAAAGAAATTAAAAACACGGTAAAAAGTGGGCCACTCTAATATACATACATGCACGTATATTTATACATACCCACACACATATGTATACGTACATAGGCGAGTCATCACCCACGCACCTCCTCCAATTATCATTACTTTCCGCTCCTCCTATTCGTAAAATTCAATATTCCTTCCATTTTCGGCGTCCATTTGGAGAAACCGAGAAAAGACAAGGCGACAAAATAACTCAATTAACAGAGCTACCATTTTAATTGTGCCGTTCTCTCGGGGATAGGTGTACTAGGGGTGGGAGGAATGGTGGGAGGGATGGGTGGTAAAATGTCATGAATTCTTTATCCCCCAGCCACTGCTGGTTGATATGCTCAAACGAATTTTCGTGCGAGCACGAGCGCACGAGGTAAGGCGAGAGTAAATTTTAATAAGACAACGTATCGCGGGGATGGTGAGAGGTCGGGAGAGAGATGCTCTCTCGTTGCCGCCGCTGCTACGCGGAGAGCCAAGGTGGTAGAACGAGATTGCTGGACCGAGGTGAACCGGGCGGACACGGACGAAGCCCTCTTACAGGGTGTGTGTGTATATATATATATATTCAGTATATATACGGTCCGAGCAAATACTTTTCTTGACTACTTGAGAACTAAGCGAACTGTGGAGCGAAAGAGAGAGGGAGAGCAAGAGAGAGAGAGAGAGAGAGAGAGAGAAAGAGAGAGAAGGCGAGAAAAATAGACCAGAAGGAGACAGAATGAAAATAGGGTCAGAAAACTACTATTGTGCGTCGAGAGCATTCCGGAGTAGGGACTTGTGAAAAGCTTCCATCCCTTAACTGCCAAGAGCTTTCCAAGCTTTATTTCTCGCACTAGCTATGCACCTTGCCATCCTGTATTCCGTTTATTCCCCTTTTTTTCGTTCTTTCTTTCCTTTTTTTTTTCTTTCGTTACAGCCCTCCACCACACTATATCATCATTATTATTTCTCATTACCTCTTTGCTTTACCTTTTGCACCGCTTCGTTATTGCGGAAAATTAGTTTTTTTTTTCCACGAACTCTCGGTGAGAGGCAAGATGCAACAAAAAAAGAAGTGTTTGCTTGGAGTTATTTTGGTTTTCTCAGAGACCCAAACAAGCCCGAACGACTTCTGCGTGAGAGATAAGAAGGACATGGAAGATCTTGGTTGGGGTTATTTCGGTTTTCTTGGAAGTTCAAACGAACTTTTTTTGAGAGCCAAGAGGCTTTGGGTTTGAGTGGAGTTGGGGATAAATTGGTTTGGCTTTAGTTGGAGCTTTCTTCCTGTTGGGCTTAGAAGTCTAAACCAATATAAACGAACTCTCTATGAAAAATAAAAAGAACAAAGAAGATTTTGGTTGAAGTTTTCTCGGCTTGCTTGGAAACTCAAACAAACCCAAACGAACTCTTCGTTAGAGACAAGTAGAACAGGAAGGGTTTGTTTGAGGTTATTTTGTTTGCTTGGAAACCTAAGCGTGACAAATTTCGAAGAAATTTGATAGGGAGTCTCCAAATCGTAATACTTCCCTATGGGGATTTTATAGGGATGCTGCACTTAGGGAATCCACATGGGAATCCAAGCGGCTTCGGCGCTATATCCCGATTGACGTCGTTTGAGAATGTTTTATTTGATATTCTCAACCGGAGTTTGTTGAACCTCCCAAAAAAAAATATCCTGTTGTGATCGCGTGCACAAATTTGCTGTGGAGTCTCAAAATGTGCCGGCATCTCTATAGGGATTTGTTAGGGACACCTCACATAGGGATTTCTCATCAGAAACGAATTGGATTCCTATCAGGAACTGGGGACAAGTCCTGTGTAGACATTTCAATGGGAAAAAAGTACTGCCCCTTATTTGCCTTCCCTAGATAATATCAGGCCATGGTCAGGCCGTCCAAAGTGGATCAGGTTCGCCATGTAACAGGTCCTAGAGAAGGCCCTGTTCCGCCGTTTCCTTTTTCGGGAACTGATCAGGAACTGACGAGGAAAGGAATCGGCAAATTGTCGCGTAATGACGAGAAAGGTGATAGTGTACTGACAGGGCTATGAGAAATAAACCGGCGGACGGATAGAGTCATAACCCATGAAAACATTTACAGCTATGTAAATGATATATATATATATATCATTTACAGCATGATATCCTCGGGCGAAGACTGGCTACCGACATCTGACCGACATTGGACTCAAAACTGGCCCGACACTAGTGCCAAGGTTGGCCCAAGTTACAGCCAAGACTATGCCATCTTTGGTATTAAGAGCGGCCCGACGCTTCTGCCAACGTTGGCCCAAGTTCAAGCCAATATCGTACCAACGTTGTTCCAGTCCGTAACCAACAGTTATACGATAATGCCCCGAGTGTCCACCAATATTAAGTATATTATAGCCGTTTTTTGTTTAATATATATGGTTATGCGCAGCAATGAATACAATATTTTTTCAGAATAACAAAAATAGAATTTATTATTAATTCAAGTAAGTATAGATATTGTAATTTATTATATATTATCATTGTACTTATTATACCAGACTTATTCCGCAAATAATATATTAATGAATAACGGAACATACTGGTTGGTGGCACTAGCTTGAAATTTCATTGTCATCATCACTGGTATCTTCTTCACTTGTGTTAAAAATTTTTTGTTGTTCATTTTCACAACGTTCGTTTTCATCATTTTTATCGTCCCCATGTTCAATCAGTTCTTCCACACACTCAAGAGTATTTTCACATTCCGCTTTTTTTTATTATTTTCGGGGATTTTTTTTCTCCGTTAAACATGACTCTTTCGATTCATGACACATTTTTCGTGCTTCACTGACAGTGTATTCCAACATTATTTTTTTCTATTTTCCGCGCTTTTTTCAGTTTATCATATCGCTTTTGTTTATTCATATTGAGAATACGGTAGGAGTATAAGAGAAAAAATTAGTATTGCACGAAAAAGAGACGATGGACTCTGTTTGTTCGCGGTCTGCATCGATACGACACTAAATGGCGACTCGCGAGCACATCATAAGATACGCAACGGGGAGTGTTACCGGCCCGTGATCGGTTCGAGCTATCCATGCCAACAGTCGGTTCTTCGTCGTTAATCGATACTGTCCCGACATTGGCATATAGCGGTATGCCGTGATTAGATATAAACGTAGCACAATTAATGGCAGTCGGTATTGGCCCACGGTCGGCTCCAGTAGTTCACCCCAACAGTCAGCTCTCCGTGGGTAGCCCATACTGGCCCGATATTGGTATAGTACCGGGTGCCGGGATTAGAAATGAATGCAGGACAATTAATGGCAGTCAGTATTGGCCCACGGTCGGCTCCATCAGTCTACGCCAACAGTCGCACCTAGGTCGTTAACCGGTACTGTCCCTACATTGGTGTAATGTTGCATGCCGGGCTTCGAGAAGAGGATCGGCTAAAAAATAGCAGAACCATTGTTTCAATGTTGGGCCAACATTGTTTGCCAACAATCGGTTAGCCAGTACTGGGCCAGCCATCGGCCGTATTGTTCGTGTCGGCAATTTTTCCATGGGAAGCAGGTACTGGAAAAGGGCTTTTGGCGACATACCCGAGTAAAATAAATAGTATCAGGTCGTACTGATACTTATTATTTCACAAGTACCACAAAATTATAAGCGAATGTGCACGCTGTGAGCATAGCACTTTTGTTCGTGATATAACGACGGCTCGAAATTACATCCTTGTAGGACAATGGTTTGTTTAGGGTTTCTTTGCTTTGCTTGCAAACCCAAACAAACCCAAATGAATTCTCCGTTTGGAACAAGAAGAATGGGATAAAGTTTGTTTGGGGTTATTTCGGTTTGCTTGGAAATCCAAACGAACTGTCCGTCAGAGACAAGAAGAACGGAAAAGAGTTTGTTTGGGGCTACTTCGATTGGCTTGAAAGCCCAAAAACGTTCTCTGTGAGGGACAAGAAGAAGAAGAAGAAGAACAGAATCGGCCAATCCGTCGACGTTACGCGATCGAAGCAGCTGTGTGGCAAAGGGGTGCGGACACGGTTGATAGAGTCGGGCGAATAATAGGAAAAAGGGGACAAGCTAGAGTTACATTGTGCGGCTAATGGCGAAGCTTGTTTCCTGGCCGCTCCCTTAAGACCGTGACGTGCTGAGCAAGTAGCCGAGGTGGGGGCGCCATCGACGAAGCTCTTCGTTGCTCATCCCCGTGTTTTTCCTTGCCAGGAAATTAGAAACTAATACGAGTATTGACCACTCCCTCGAAAAGGCTATATTTTCTCGTAAATTTTTTTTCCTCCTCGCTCTACCCTCCCCTGGGATATTTCTTGTTCGTAATAAAAGTACGCTTGCAGGTAAAGAGGAGACAATAAAAAATTATTCCGTCAGGGTTTCGCTTCGATTTTGTGTTCGTGTTTTGAGGTCCGAGACACTGACGATCGAATAAATTGTCTGATATTTATTGGCCATGTTACGAAGCAATTGACACGATTTTTTACGATACATTATTTCGAATTCATATTTTAAAAATAATGTGTAAAATTTTTATTCTCGTGACCATTCTATATGTTGGCTGTAATTTAAAAAGAAAATTAAAATAAAAATGAAATATTGAATTAAAATTAAAAATTAAATTATAATAAAAAATTTAATGAAAATTAAGATTGAAATTAAATTAAATTAAAAATTGAAATAACGATTAAAATATAATTAAAAGTTTAAATTTAAAAAAAATGTAAAGAATAATTAAAAATGAAAAGCGTAATTCCTAAGGCTAAATGCCCAAAAGGATCCAAAGAAACGTTGGAATTAAATGTTCTAAAAAATATAACCGGAAGCCTGAATGCACTATTCAGGTGCACTTTTTTCGCCTGTATATGCAGAAAGGGCGAATTAAAAAGAAAGTTATTTGTGAAAATGATTATTTACAGCGCGATAAAGTAGTCGAAGCTTTATCGACGAGAGCCGTGAGGCCTTCGCTAGCGGCTTATATAAAGCGGGCAGTGTGTTTTACGAAGCGTGTAACTGGATCCTCGCCCACCTTATTATCGTTCACTCCGAAACGTCTCCGCGCACGGCGTATCTAACAACGCCGTTGAGGTACGATAATCTGCTTAAGAAGGTCCTCGATATGGACTTTAGATGCGCGCGCGCGCGCACCCTCGTTGTCGTCTTATATTGGTCGACGGAAACGTACGTCGTCTCGTGCGGGCCACTTCCGGTGGGGTCACGTCTCAACGAGCAAAAAGCTATTTTCTCGTGCGACCGCGCACGTGAATTTAATCGAATAATTGTGTAAACGCTTCAAATATATATCTATATATATATATATATACACTTCTTTCTCCAATGAAGAAAAAATAATCGAGTTGGCACTGTAAAAATAAATCTAATGGAATAATTCTATCAAATTCGGAAAATATATACATATATTAGGTAGTTGCATATCAAATCGCCCGCTATAGATGGCGTCAGGTTGACTATTTTTGCGAATTAAAAGTTGGCAATATGTATGACGACACTTCTATTATCCGTGCAGAAATTCGTTGGGAAGTTCCCAGATCCTACCACATCCCTATAGGGATTTGATAGGGACGCCGCATGTAGGGAGTCGACATTGAAAGCCAAGCGGATTCGACGCTATATCCCGATTGACGTCGTTTGAGAATTTTTTATTTGATACTCTCAACCGGAGTTTGTAGAACCTTCCAAAAAAAATATCCTTTCGTGATCGCGTGTACAAATTTGCTGGGGAGCCTCAAAATGCGCCGACATCTCTATAGGGGTTTGGTAGGAACATCGCACATAGGGATTTCTCATCAGGATCGAATTGGATCCCTATCAGGAACTGGGGACGAGACCTGTGTAGAAATTTCAATCGGGAAGAAGTACCGTCCCTTATCTGCCTTGCCTAGATAATATCAGGCCATGGTCAGGCCACCCAACGTGGATCAGGTTCGCCATGTAACAGGTCCTGATCAGCCGTTCCCTTTTTTCGGAAACTGATCAGGAACTGACGTGGAAAGGAATCGGAAAATCACCGCGTAATGACGAGAAAGGTGATAGTGTACTGACAGGGCCATGAGAAATAAGCCGGCGGACGGATAGAGTAATGAGCAGGTACTGAAAAAGGGCTTTCGGCGACATACCCGAGTAAAATAAATAGTATCAGGTCGTACCGATAGTTATTATTTCACAAGTACCACAAAATCATAAGCGAATGTGCACGCTATGAGTATAGCACTTTTGTTCGTGATTTAACGACGGGTCGAAGTTATATCGTTGAAGGACGGTACCTTGGCTAAACGAAGAGCTTTGCTCGAAGCCACCTGGTGAATTGTTGGCGAAATACATACGGATAATGTCTTCCCGGCCAAAACTTGATACTTCCTGACAAGGTGACGTCGATTTAAAAAACCACGACCCACCTCCTTTACTTTTTGTCTTATCAAACAATTTGGTTGTTCGTTATGTTCAAAGTAATTCTTATTGTAATGCCATTATTTGTGATGAGCATTTTTATTCTCGTAGATTATCATCGATGAAAAAAAAACGCTTATAATGGTGAATAGAATTACAACAGATGTATTAATTTCATCCTAATCGATTATAAATATATTTGATGGGGTAAAAATAAACACAGCTTTAGACAGTTCTTGAGCTTCAGTTTTCAGGAAATGTCAGTATTTTGATCACATTACGTGAAAGTGTACTTGCTCGCAATGTATTGGGTTGGAAAATAAGTTCGTTCGGTTTTGTTCGTACCGTTCATGCGTTCAAAACCGAATGAACTTATTTTCCAAACCAATATTTAAGCCAGAACATTGCAATTTCCAAACATAGAGTGTAAGCCATAAAAAAAGATTTCGTGATCTTTCTGGTATGTGCCATGAAAGGGCCCGGTCAATCGGACGAGGCAAGCCTGGCCAGGGCCTGGCGCAAAGTAGAGAATGCCCGGTCACATTTCTGCACGGGGTATGAAATTCCAATAGGATCACTATAACAATTTATGCACGGGGTTGTCTGTTCCGATTGGCGATACTTTGAACAAACCAGTTCGTCGATTTGCTGTCGAACCGCTATCTTTTCCTGTACCCGAAAACGGGCGATTTCATATGCAACCTACTTCTACACACACACACACACACACCCACACACATATGTATCCTCTTTTCTCCACCGAAGAAAAGCAGGATCGACTGCACACTGCAAAAATGATGTACCGCAATAATATCGCGTCGCTTTCTCCGTTCTCAAGTTCTCTTCTCGTTTCAAAATTCGTCTTTGTTCCTTCTCGAGAGACATAAAACGCGTTTATAATCCTGTAATACCGGAGGCGGAGGTTCTCCCGCGTCCTCACGGCTGAAGCCTTAAGGGGCCCCGAGCATTGCACTGCGAAGGATGGCGAGTGGACTGAGAGGGACGAAGAGTGCAAGGGTGGCTTTATTCCGCCAAGCTACGTAGAAGAATTCTTCTAACGATCCGTCTTTGTTCGTTCGGTAGAGTTTCTACGTGTTGCGAAGCCACCCCCACGAAACCACCCCCCAACCAGCCCTCTCCTCTATCGTATACTACACCCATAGCCATAGGACACCGCACTCTTATAGCATTCGTACGAGAAGGAAAAAAAAAAAAGAAATCCGAGCAGACGATAAAACGATAAGGACGAAGAAAAAGCTGCGAGTGCTTTCAACGGAGCTTTACTTTTTCCGTTACGAAAGATTCAACGAAGCATCCTTTTAAATTTCCATATGCACTTGTGATTTATTTTTATCGAGGCTCCAACAGAAAGGGGAGAATGTAGGCCCTTGGGTGTACCTTTATTTTTTTTTTCGAACTACATACCGATGACTGGCCCGTTTTCGCTGCTACTCGGCTTCATTCTGTACGATTATGGTAAATCAGTCATTTAGAATTATCACTGATTATCACAAATAAATTGTTTTGGCCCATTTTCAGCTTGAATTCTATTTATTACAGAATTTTAAGATAATTCATGGAACATTTAAAAATATTCTTATTATTTGGCCAAAAAATAATAGTTTCATACGAAATTACTTTGAAATGTATCATTAGAATTATTTATTTCAGCAGTTTTTGGCGACTCTTAAATTACTGAAAATATTCTAAAACATATTACTCTAAAGTGTACCGAAAATGAATTTTCGTGCATTCTAGATAATGTAAACCGCGACGACTTTCATCGAAACATGTTCATGCAAGTTATTCGGGAGTAGGGGAGACCGAGGAGGGTTGTAACAATTTTTTTACGTTAACTAGCATATCTCAGCCAAGAATAGTCTTACCCTTATGAACCCTATAACTCAAATGAGCTAGTTCTATAGACTATGTAAACCAATCAATAGAATAATTGAAAGTAATCAGGGTTCATGAGAAAATCGACGAAAACTGAAAAAAATTCCTGCGTTACAACTCTCGAATAAACTTCTGAAAAGCGGAAACCGAATTTTGATCTGAAATTTGGCATACACCTTCATTTTAATGTTATATGACTTGCCTTAGAAGGATTTTTGACGACTTGCAATGTTTTTCGAGAAATCGAAAGTTGTTACTTCAGCCCACTGAGTATATCTATCTTCATTTGAAATACGCTCCTACTATATCTATAGCTAACAGGCTCAGATTAAAAAAAGAAAATATGCCAAATATTAGCCCTTTGTGGTCACACATCCAAATTTAATCGCGGTCGTCACACTTTGGTCGATTCTACCCAGTCAGTTTTCAAAAATTATTGTGACCAAACTATCCGTCTGAAGTGGTTCAAAAAATTACGGAACATGCTTTGAACTTTCTAGATGATGTACGAAAAATTCATTTATAAGAAATAAAATGGCGACATGTTAAAAAATATTCATAAAGAGGTGAAAACGCATGAAAGAAACTTTTTCGCTAAAAAAATCATAGTTCCGTAAAATTTCAACATTTTTACCTAAAATTTCGACGTGATACTCCTTAGACATGTTACTTTTGGGTAAAAATAGTAACATAGTACGCGTTCAAAAAAAGGTATTTATCCCGACATATGAAGAGGGTACATTTTATGGTATGAGGATACTTCAAACTCCAGGTAAGATGGTGGATATAGTCCCATTTGAAGCCTGGAACTATTATATATTTACGCCAAAAATTGATCGACGGGTCGATTCTACCCAGGATGACCACGAAGGTTTAACCTGATTGAGCCAGATGTTGTTACAATTTTGATATAAATGCAAATTTCATTGTTTTTTCATTGACTCAACTCATTATTTCATTTCTAATAAACCATTCGCAAATCAAAGATGATGGTAAATATTTATTTTATGTAAAACTTTAAGGTCCACTCGGCACGGGTTAATGTCATCATAGAAAAATGAAATTTAACATTTAAGCCTCGGCAATATTTGAGTAAGCCTCACTACTTCGAACAAAATTAGAGGATACGCCTAACAATCTCCGAAAAAAAAAACATTTTTGATCCATATAAGGAACACCCTGGTAGGCCCGTTAAGACGGAGTTTTCTCCAGTTTCCTTGTGCCCTTGTGTTTATCATGTTCAATATATCGATCGCAAAATGACAAGCCATCGGATCGTCAAATTGGTAAACTCAGCGAGCCCTGACAAGAGGCTCAAAGAGGGGCCCTTTTTCCCTTCGCGACTTCCGGCCCGCTTTGCCAAGTGCCCTTTCGTACAAATCCCTTCGCTCGGTGTTCATTCTGGGTCTATTCTCACGCGCCACCGGATGCTCGCTCCTTGCCCTTACCCACGGCCAAATTAATTACTAAAACCTGCGAAGATAAAAGGAATTAAGTAAATAAAACATTACGTGCAATGTGCACAATTAAATTAAAAAGAAGGAAATAGAAAAAAATGTATACAAAAAAAAAGAAGGCTCCCTGCAATAAAACGAATAATTGAAAAACCCAAACCCCAAAAGGCCTGGTACTTCGGCATATTTTTTTTGGAGGCTTCTCGCCTCACGTGCATCCCCAAAAATAACGAAACCCTTGGAAACCTCTGAATAAGAAAGAAAAAGAAAAAAAATTGTGAGGAAGCGCACACGCTCGAAGTTTCAATTACCATCCGTGCTGCTGTCTCTTTTTTCACAGTTTTATCTCTTATCTAGCACGGTATGTACACATTGTAAAAGCTTTGCGGGGAACCGCCTATGTATGTTGGATGTGAGGGTTGGACGGGGGGGGGGGGGGGTGAGGAAGGGGATTGGGAAGGGCAAAAGGGAAGGGGAGAGGAAAGGTGAGGCAGAAGGTGCTCTTCATGACGATGTGGGTGCGGCTCGCTGTCGTGGCTACTCTGACTAATGCGTGGGTGTGCCGACTCGACGGTGTACCTAACAGTGCCTTAAGTAATTGTTTATTGCCATATCTGCGTCCTCCGCTGTATCCTCCTCGTTTTGCCCTTTCGTCCATCTTTCTTTAGCTCTATACTTCAGCATTACTTCGTCTCCTCCACCCTCTCCGACCTTCCCTCGTCCTTTCTATACGGAAATCCCCGAAAGATGAACGAGGACGGAACGATCCACGCTCTACCGGATACACTCGCGCTCTCGTGTCTCTCTCTCTCTCTCTCTCTCTCTCTCTCTCTCTCTCTCTCTCTCTCTCTCCTCTCTCTCTCTCTCTCTCTCTCTCTTTTTTAGCTATTCACTTTTTCCTTCGTTTTTTTATTTTATTTTTCTCTCGTTCCCTCGTTTCGCCTCCGAGCCTCATCGAGGCTTATCGTTCGCCAGATGGGTGTGACCGGTGGCCTCGTTCTCTGTACCGCAAACCTCCGAGCATTTGGCATTTTTATATTAGCCAAATTGCGCTCGGTTATAAACCGCGGTCGATTTTTTTTTCGCGTGCCGATGTACTTGCCGAAATTTTTCAACCGTGGCTCTCGAAGTTTCGAGAGCGGTGAGAAAATCTTATTGCGGTTGTGCAAGATCTTGTCTCTTTGGAAGGCTTTTTTTTTTTTAATTCGAGGAGGCGTATGCGATTGGTCGAATGACGGGTCATTTTCTTTTTTGCAGTAGCCAAAAATTCACTTCCGTACAAGACATTTTGTTCTATTTTCACTGACGTTATTTCATTGACATATAGTTAAGATAAAATACAGTTCTTAAATGGCATGAAAATGTATACTGAAGCGAGAAGGGCGTTGAGGCTCGTTGAGTTTGTTTGGACTTGTTTGGAGTGAAGCAGTATTTTCCTAAATAGTTTTATTGCCTTTGTATTTATTTTATAGCCGCCAATCATTTGTTTTTTCAATTCAAATATATTAACATATTTATGAAATGAAATAAAATTAAGTTAACTATTGAATACTAAAGCGAAAGTGCTATTGCGGCTTGTTGGGTTTTGTTTAGGTTCGTTTAGCGCGGCGAAGTATTTTCCTTTATGATTGATTGCCTTTGTATTTATTTTATAGCCGCTAATAATTGTTTTTTTTTCAATCTAGATATGTCGAAATATTTATAAAACAAAATAAAGTTCCTCAAACACAATTAAATTAATTTAATAAATAATTAAACGCCATCGAGGTTTTTTTTTTAAATTTTGTTTGATTGACAATTTGTATTAGTTTGCAGTGCACCTACGGTGAAATATTTTCGAAATATAATACAATTATTTTTACGAAATAGAATATAAAATAAACAATATTAGTTAACTGAAAAAATAAAATAAAAAATGTATACCTAAACTAAAAAACAATTGACGTTCGTTTGCTTTTATTTGTAGTCGAGGAGTATTCCCCTCGGTGACTTTTTTCGCTCTTGCATTGTTTCCATCGTCACTGAAACTTTCTCCCCGCAGATACATCGAGACAAGAACAAAAAAACCATAAGCTTCAAAAACAAATTAAAAAAAAAATACGCAGTAACATTACGATTTATTCGAAGTCTTTTCCATTTATTTTATCTTCCCCGACGAAAGCTCCATTTAGTCGTCTCGTCAAAGCTTGGGGTCATCCAGCTCCAAGCGAAATCATATCGAGTTGCCCGATTTTTTTTGCTCCAAGCGAAATCATATCGAGTTGCCCGATTTTTTTAAAATTTTTAATCCATACGTGCTGGCACAGAGAAATCAACGCGATCACTCGCACTCTTGAGAGGATCGTCCTTACGCCGAAATGCTTCACTCTCCAGGGTGATATAATCTCTTCTTCGCGAAACGAACGAAAAAAAAAGAAGAAAAAAAAAACGCAAGGCTTAAAATGTTCAAGCAGGGAGAATGAGAGGACTAAAGCGGTACACGATTCCCCAAAAGTCAATTTTCATTTGGGTTTAGGGCGCGCCGACACGCCATCATATCCTGCCGAATGATATTATATCTCGACCACGAAACGTCGTACATTTAGTTAAATATATATATATATATATATATATATATATCAGGCACACTTTTCGGCAAGATTTTCCGAGGAAAGTGCGAGCCTGCGTATTTCATGCTCTTATTATTACGCTTTCTCTATAGATATATCGAGTACACCGTAACTGTGAGAAAACGAGTCTCATTCCTTGAGCGCGATTCTCGTATATATATGTATATATATCGCAAACTTTCCTAACCTCATATTTACCAACCCTCATCGGCCCGTACTTTCCCTCTCGCTCCTCTCCCCCCTTGACGTCTGCCCCACGTGCTGCGGTGACATTTCGTTGCGTCTAACCGTTTCATCACCATTGCACGTTGTCAACGAATTACTCTCGTTTCGTTTTGCTCGCGGACCCGCCTCGTTCTACGATGTAATGTTTATTAAAACAATACTCGTTTGCGGTGGGGCTTGATCCGTGAAGCTAGGGCCAAATGAAACTTTACAAATTTGCTACGTCGCAATCGCGATTGAAGCGATAACGGTGGATCGACGACTTTTTTTTTTTTTGGCTGAGCAGGGTAAATGGGTCAATAGTCGGATGGGTGACTTGTTTTAAGGGGCAACCAGTAGCGGCATTGAAAAATCTTTTCTTTTTCTTGAGGAAAATATTAGTTAATTGTCTGAAGAATACGATGGTTGAGTAAGTAGTCAGTCGGTGAGTCACTGAAATCATTGAGTTTTTGTCATTTGAAACTTTAAAAGCGTTTTTTTCAAAACTAAAGTTTTTTTATGTTTTTGGGAAACATAACTTTAAAACGAGTTGACCGATCGTGCGAAAAATGTACCCGCAACTCATTAATAATATTGAATTTATAGCTACTTGTTTATCACAATTACTTTTGAAAAGTACTTTTTTATTGGAAAAAAGAACGAAAATGTTGTGTAGAATTTCAATTTTCTTTTCGGAAGTGTCTCATTTTCTTCACTTTCAACTTTTTAAATGTTTCTTCGTTATAACCCGTGCAGAAATATTGTCATGGATACAGTCCGATTGGGATTAGGATCCTAGTTTCTCAATCGGGATCCAGTCGGATATCGTATCGGATCCGGGAGTGAAATGTGACGCTTGCAAATCGTATTCCAGCCAGGATTCTAATCCGGATATATTAGGGGGTTACGTGGGCTTCGTAGCCAAAAAAAAAGCATATTTTCTCGATTTTTTTAAATATAATATATAAATTATTTTATTCAAAATGTTAAGCATATAAAAGAGCAACATATCAACATAATTAAAAAAAAAATTCATCCAAAAATTTGAGCAATTCAGCCGGTGGAACCTGGTTTCCGGAGACCCCTAAAAAAAAGTGTCCTCGTGTTGGTCAGGATAACTCATGATAGCTATATCTGAAAAAAAAACAATTTTTTTCTGTTTGTAGATAAGTATAGCTCGTGATTGAACGAAGGATTAAAAAAAAAATTGAAATTTGAATTTTTGGCAGAGTTGTATGCAAAATAGTTCAATTTTTGGTATAATTTACACTACGTATAGCCTTGTAAAATTAGTTGTAATCGAAAAAAAAACCTTCGTTCAATCACTAGTCAATGTTATTTTGAAGAAGTGTGCAAAATTTTAATAAGATCGGTGCATTAGTTTTTGAGAAATCGTGTCCACCGACTTCTTTCCCAACGGAGGGAATTCCCAAAGGCTCTCTCTCCTAGACGTTTATTCCGATTGACGTAAAACTTTGGGAGAATATTCTAGACATATTACATAATTTCCAACCCATGGAATCCCTTAAGGACTCTAGTCAGAGCCCAAATAGAAACTTTGCATAGGATCCAGGCTAGAATCCCGAACTTCTAGAACAAAATCTAGTTCGATATCGAATCGGATCCCAGGGATGAATGTAAAAATCACCAGGGCATACCGATTCGTATAAGCTGGAGACACTAACCATTTTTTGAAATCATTTATCCAAGGCTCTGAAAAAGATTAGGTAAAAAACTGGTGCTACAGTATAACTGTGAAAACTTATATATTTTAATAGCCGAATTTCGAACAAAATTCTTTACATTTAATTTAAAAATAATCGAAAAAACAATGTATAGAGCTTGAAAGAGTTTTATTTTCTGGAGAAAAGTGATATAGGTTATTTATTCTAAGTAATTATATTTAAATTAAATAGAGAATGGAAACTAAAACAATATGTATTTAATTTGCTAAGAAATATGTATTTAATGCGTACTTTAAATACGTATTTCAAATCCTTGCCACCACGTTTGCGCCATGTGCTACGTAGTGGGCGCCATCTGGATTACGATGAGGAGACCCCTTCTAGGGAATCCGTATCATATCCCGATCGGGATCCGATTGGAACTTAGGTATCCCTAAGAAATTTCTGCACGGGAAGCTTACCATTTGATTCTCAAGCATCCCTTGGATCCGATTCGATAACGAACTAGATCTTGTTCTAGAAGTTCGGGATTCTAGCTTCGATCCTATGCAATGTTTCTATTTGGATTCTGACTAGAATCTTCAATAGTTTCGGATTGGGATCCTGGCTGGAATCCGATTTGCGAGCGTTCCATTTCGCTTCCAGATGCGATCTGATATCCGACTGGATCCCAATTGAGAAACCAGAATCCTAGTCCGAATCGGACTGTATCCACGACAATATTTCTGCACAGGCAATCTTCCTATTGCCAATATCTGGATTAAATCAGTTCGTCGATTTGTTACCGAACCACTATCTTTTATTTCGCTAAAAACTGAGTGGTTTCATATGCAATTACCTAATCGATACCTAATATATATATATATATATATATATATATATATATATATATATATATATATATATATATATATATATATATATAGCGTGCGTGAGACATAACCTCTACACATCTATGTTACATTACGTATAAAGCAGGAGAACGAATCCCCATTGAAATTACAATGCCGTGAGCGCACGCGAGTTTGCGTGTACACTTCCGTTCTCGCGTCCTTATATGTCGTCCGGGGATTCCCCGACCTCGATCCATTTCTCGCGATCGTGAGGTCTTTCTCTACTCGCCGCCCTACAGACTCAATCTTTCCTTCTCTCATCCATCGACAAAGTCCTCGAACTTTCACCTGAGGAACTCTCTCCTTCTACAATCAAAGCCGAGGATCGGTTTTTCCGCAATTTGGGATCTCCAAGACGTGGTACGAGACGGGTTAACTCTGAGAGGAATGTCGAGGAGAATAGGGAAGTTCGTGAGAAGCCACGAGAAGTCGAGGTTGCTGTGAGAAATAAAAGAAACGGAGGGAAAATTGAGTACTGGACCGTAACAAGGATTGACCAACCGAGACTTTTGCTTTCAGGTTATATATATATATATTTAATGCAATGTGAAGCTGCATTCACCGAATGATAAACTTCTGTCACGATCCAAATCCACCGAGGCACTTTGCTTTTCCGCCTCGTTTAGTGGCCCAGTTGCGGCCTGTGCTGATCGAGACGAAAATCGGCTGTCAATTTGGGAATTGATTGAACGAAAACTGGTTGCACGTATTACTTTATTTTTGGTACAGTAGAATGGATAAAAATGATTCGGGCTAACTAAATTCGTTTTTGAGGGATGCCGACGAATTATTTATTGGAAACTATGGATTATTCGGTTATTTTAAGAATTATTTGGTCCGAGCAATCAAATATTTTTGTCCTTCATTTCTATTTTTTGTTGGCCACCGTGGAATGAACAATTTAATTGACCCAAGTGTTTTTTTTTCTCTGTACGGCCATTGGTGTGCATATTAGAAAAAAACATATAATTAATGAAAAAATGTCAATAATTAGCAAAGTTATTTTTTCATATTCAATAATTAGCCAAATTAATTATCTCTATTTAGATATTAACTCAAAGGTTATATTTTTTTTTCTCGAATATAAAAAGTGAGCTAAGTTACTTGGCATCGTACTTATGGGTCGCAACTTTATTCAATAATATTAAAATTAATGAAAAAATGCCAATAATCAGAAAAGTTATTTAGTCATATTCAATAATTAGCAAAATTATTCATCTCTATTTAGATGTTGGCAAAAAAAAAGGTTATTATTTTTTTTTTTTTATAGAAAATGTAAGCAAAGTTACTTAAGCATCGCGCTTAAGGGGGGAAAACCCTTTACAATGTTAAAAAAGTCGATTTTTTTCACATATTTCGAAAGTATATATTCAGAGTATAATGGAAAATAAAAAAAATCGAAATATGAAATATTTACGAAGTTATAGCACATAGTCGAGAGTGCGCACGGGACCGCATACGAACTAGGGAAAATTTAAACGCGATTATCTCGAAACTGCATTTTCAAAAACTGCTCATACTATAGCTCAAAAAGTTATTGATCGATCCGGCTGAAATTTTAGGAGGTTTCTCACCATAACATTATCGGAAGGATATACCTAAAATTTTAAAGTTATCGCGTAAATAAATTACTTTTTTGGGGTAAAAATTGTCGAGAAAATGGTCAACAATATGAAAATTTGATTAAAAAGCTTACATAATTTTTAATTTTACACTTTTTTATATTTTTATAGGTATATCCTTCCCCTACACATGTCAATAATCGAAAAATATTTTCGATTTCTGTTTCAGATCAATAGAAAAAATCAGACAAATAAAACACTTTTCAATATCACGCAAAAGACGCCTAAATGAATAAGCCGTCATTTTGTTCTGTTTAAAAAAATATATTTAACACTTGAAAGTTGTAATAATGTAATGTCAATTTTTTTCGATGATTTGATTATTGTATCACCTTTAAAAAAAGTCTTGAAAAATGACTCATTTACAAAAGTGTCAAAAGTGTCAAAAGGGTTTTCCCCCCTTAAGATTAGCAACTTTTTCCGTGTCTTGTTCGACAGATGAAAAAAAGTCTCGAAACTTTTTCTCGATTTTTTACAAATAAATCGCTTTAATATTAATATTTCGTCGAAAATCAATATCATAAAAAAATAATCCATCGCATGATACGATATGATTCACAAATAAATTTTGTTTTATTTTTCAAGAATAGCCGGGTAAGGATAAAATTGTTTGACCGCTCGGCTTTCATACGCCGCGAAATAACCGTTCCAATTATTGACATTTCTCCTTCTAATTTTACATAAATCTTCTCTCGTACGTGTACCAACGACATCGCAAAAACAAAAAAAACGTAAATCGTACGTGTATTTTTCCCACAATTAATTTCCAAAATTTTCATCGTCCAGAGGCTCGTCGCTGCACGGTGTCTCTCCTTTAATAATTACTTCTCAACAGCCGTGAAAGTGCCTGAAACAATAAAAGTTATCATTCTGACACGAGAAAGTTTCGAATGAAGACTGAAAAGCGTAGGAAAGTGAAAATTGGAGGGTGAGCAAAGTGTCCACCGTAGCACACGGTGGTTAAGAATGATCAAGGGTCGCGTAGGGCGAAGAATTTTTGTCTCTCCCGCGTATTTCTGATTAAGACGCTCACAAATCTTCGTTACACGCTTTCCCAGCGCCCTTTTTGCGCACCGACGTTTTATTATTATAACGAGCGCTGCAGGTGTGCCCGACTGGACGTTTCGGTAGCACGACAATTTTCACCCAACAATGACCCGGTCGCCCAGCTCGGCGTAATTATATTTTATTTTCTCGCTACTCTCACTTTTTTCCCCCCTCATTCCTCTCTGCCCCCGGTTGAAAAAATAAGGCAAAAATAAACGTATAGCGTTTTTCTTAAAAAAAAAAAAAAAAAATGTTTCGTGCTCCTTCGTGAAAACATAAAATCTACGAAGAGCTCGACCGGAGGTGTAGCTTCGTAATCAAAGTGTCTCGGAAGAGTAACTTTGTCGATGGATCGTGCATGGTTCCGAACGAAGAGGGTGATAAAGGGATGATTCGTGCAGAAGTCTAGGGCGCGGATGAGTGTGCGGGTGTGTTGCGCGCGAGCAAAGGCCAGGGGAGGGGGTTGGGGGGGGGGGGGGGCGGGATGCCAGGGAGGAAGCGATGAGGGACCGGGGGAAAAAAATTCAATATCGGGTTCAATCTCGAGCTTTGCGATGAGGTTGAGGTGTCGAGGGTCGAAAGGCCCGAGGGTCGTTACTCTCATCTTTCTATGCTATCTCCCTTATATACCATCTATATATCTATATACGTGGGCTGTATGTGCGTGGGTGTGTGTGTGTGTGTGTGTGTATAACTTCGTCTACTTTAATTCCTCTCGTGTAGTGTGTTGCCGAGCGCAACTTCTAAATAGTTCGTACGGGACGTGGCGATTTATCAGCGATAATTACACCGTTCCAATAATACCTTCTTATTATCCTTAAACATTATTAATTGCGTCCTATTGTGAATCGGGACCTCGATAATATTACGGTATTTATATATACATACACTTAACTATCTGTATTAAAGGCAATTGCCCACGGATATAATTATTGATAATGATTTATCGAGTACCAAAATTTGCCAAAAATAGACGCAGCATATTTTCCATTCGTATACATATAGTAGGTATTAATACGAGGCGATAGTGTAGATATATATATATATATATATATATATATATAGAATCCAAATATTTAATACGAATATATGCTATATGAAGGGCCATATGTGACCGCACTTCACGTAAACAGTATTTAAAACAGATGGCTAGGATATATATAGTACATTTTATACTGCGTTATATATATATATATATATATATATATACAGGGTGTCCCTCTTATCTCTGCCACCCGAAATAACTCGGTAATTATCGACGTCACAAAAAAATGTTCCAGACAAAAGTTGTACGGTGTGAAGGGGGCCATCAAATTCGACCAAATTTTTTTTTTTCGGTGGAGCCGCCGACGCACAGTGAAGGTCACCTCCACTTTTTTAAATGGAATGGTACATTTTTTTTCAACCATGTTGTGGAGCACCTTAAGCCGTATAAAAAACATTCGGGGGTCAAAGTCGTTCAAGGTCATTCAAGGTCAGTATCGATGATACAAATCCAAATATCTCGGATCACTACCAAATATTTGGTAGTGATCCGAGGGATTTAGATTTGTATTTCATTTTAATAGGTGTTCGAAATTAGCTTGAAATGAGCTCTTGTGGAATTTTTTCTTGCTTCACCGTAACACAGTATCATGTCCACTTTTTCGAATTGCCGGTACATTTTCAAATTATGAATAGCTCATCCAAATTCAAAATCAAATTGAACGAGAACCTCGATTGAGTTACATACGATACAGATTAACGCGGGCTGGTAAATAAACAGAAGATATTCGAAGTGTTGTCGATGACTACGATCTCCGATATCTCTCATTCAAGCTTACATGAACGCATAGAATTTTACCCAGAATTTTACAGCGGAAAAAATTAAGGTACGGGTTGTGAATTTTTTTTAATTCTTGTCTGTTTTCTTTCCGTGTCACGGAATTACGTACTGTCACTAATTTACGTACAACTGAGAAAAAAACGGACCCCGAAACGGATGCGGGGAAAGAAAATTAATACCGTATAAGTGCCAAAAATGTATAAGTGCAAAACGTATAACCGAGGTTTCACTGTATATATATACAGGGCGAGGCACATAAAGTGTTACAGAGCAATAGCACTCAATCTATTGATCATATCCAAAAATGTTTCAGACAAAAGTTTCAGTGTTTGAGAAGGCCGTCATACTGGACCACCCTATTTTTTTATCGGTGGAGGCGCTGAAGCTACGTCAAGGTCAACTCCACTTTTTAAAATGGGACCATATATTTTTTTTCGCATGACATTATTACCGATTTTAAGACGAATTCAGCGACCTCAACACAAGGTCATTCTAGTCACGCAAAGTATGAAAATAGTCGAAAAATCGAAAAATATCGGAATAATCACTTTCAAAGGATCCACTAACCTTGGTTTGGGTCTACCTACAGAAGATACTCGAAGTGATGACCCTCGACTTGTAAGCACTTGTTAATTCGCTGATGAAAAGACCGTCTAACTTCAGCCAACATTTGAGGTGTAATTTCGATACATGCTCGGTGTATTCTTTCTTTCATGTCGTCAGGGGTGGTCAGGCGTGTTGTACCTTGTGTTGTAGGTCGCTGAATTCGTCTTAAAATCGGTAATAATGTCAGGCGAAAAAAAATACATGGTTCCATGTAAAAAAGTGGAGTTGACCTTGACGTAGCTTCAGCGCCTCCACCGATAAAAAAATAGGGTGGTCCAGTATGACGGCCTTCTCGAACACTGAAACTTTTGTCTGAAACATTTTTGGATATGATCAATAGTTTGAGTGCTATTGCTCTGTAACACTTTATGTGCCTCACCCTGTATACATTATGCTCTAATTGCTAATTGCTTTTAAAAATTGCTCTAATTAAAACTTTTCTTTCTTTAAACGATATCCCTATATTTATAGTAGTAATATATTTTTGTTTAAAGAAAAAAAAGTTTAAATTAAAGCAATTTTTATTTGTCCTTTTTATTAAAACCTCAATATAAGGAATTTTTCCGGAACATGACCTCGATGTAACGAAACCTCAATATAACGAAAACTTGATATAACGAACTTTTTTGCCCTTCCCTAGAGATTCGTTATATCGAGATTCGACTGTATCTATATTTAGCAGTTTAGGCTGTGCTGTTGTCTATATGACAGTCAGTCAGTCAATCACGGAACTCTTTGATACGTATACAGGGTGCCCCAGGACGGAATGTCATTCCTGAAATGAGGGGTTGGGGGTGAAATTCTGAGTCGATTGATATAAGCATGTATGGTTCCCAGATCAACCCCTGAATTATTGTTAATTTTTAAAGACGGGCCAATCAGGCGTGCCCGATGAGCGGGCTTACCTCGGCGAGCGATACGCGCGTGTAGTGGTGCCTGGCGGAGCGGTACTCCGCCAGGCACCACTATGGGAGGGAGCGGTACACCCTTACGATTAAAAAAAGAAACGATATATATATCAATCAATGAAACACATAATACAATATATGATTTTTAATATACAAAAAACGATGTTATTTATCTGGATTCGCATTGTCTTCAATTTTAATAAAAAATTCAATTGTTTAAAGCCAAACTGCCTGTCATGTCCAGACTTCATGTGTGCTGCATCGGCTCTTTTTTTTATTCCGTATAACGACGGCGCGTTGTATATTTATTTCGAATACACAGACTGCACGCGAGAACACGGGCGAGCGCGAGGACTCGCTATTAAAATAGTCGCCAGAACTGCTGCCGGGCTACACGGGTGTTGGCAAGGTGTAACATGAAGGGACCATCTGCTCGACACACGTGGCACTGGCACGTGTCTTTGCCTGATGTTCATATGTGTGTATATATATATATATATATATATATATATATATATATATATATATATATATATATATATATATATATAAATCCATATATCGGTAACGCTTCCATCTATTCCTTCGTGTATCGTATCACGAAAATTCTTTTCTAGTGTATCGTCCGAAATCACTTTTTCAGCTACTTTATATCGATGGTAGAATTGTGCACCGTCGTTTTTATGTACTCACGAAAATCGCATTGTCCCGCAGTTCCAACCACAGTCGAAAAAGGAATGCCAACAATTCGATCTTGTTCGATCGGATTTCATTCTTCCGGAGTATTGATTTGTTCCTTCTGGAGGGACAATTCCCTTTTTGTTCTGCTTGCGAATTTTCGTTGTACAGAAATGTGGCGAATATTTTAACTTCGTCCTGGCGTAAGCTGCTCATTCTTTGAGTTTGGAAAATTAAATTACCAGTTCTATTTGCAGCAACCCTTCAGCAACAATTAAGAGAGAAAATACATGTACCGGCAGGAAAAAATCGATTTTATTTTTTACGTGAAATGTTAGTCAAACATCTCAAGAATCAACCCTGGAATCGCTGATTAGCCGGCAAGTCACTGAAATCGATGTCGATAAAATAAAGGCTTTAATCAATTTCAACAGGCATTCGACGACGACAAAGATCGGACATAACCTCAACATTGACCAATCAATCGTTT
>OZ010711.1:30478899-30530733 GCA_963932345.1 Ophion ventricosus | reverse complement strand
TTAAGGCCTTAGGCCACTCTAGGATTTTCCAAAAATCGATTTTTTTTTGTTAAAAATGTACCTTATTACCTATAAAATTATATTCCAAAAAATGATGGGTGTGAAAAATGTCTAAGTACACGATTTTCGAATTCTAGCGCAATCCCTCTTGATTCATGTCGTGACTTTCCACTAAATTTAAACGCGTTTATCTCAAAACTACATTTTTCAAGTCGGCCGGACTCATAACTCAAACAAATTTCAACCTATTCACTTGAAACTTTAACTGTATATTTAGAATTAGATTTTCTGAGGCACTACGTAGGATTTTTAAAATTATATTGCATAGTTCCTTTTTTATAAACAATTTTCTGACGATTTTCTCATGGCATTTTATACTTTTTGTTTTAGAAATGCGCCATTTTGACAAAAAAACATTATATCAAAAAAAAATCCGACATACTTCTATAGCTATTCTTATATATAATCGAAAAAACTTTAGTGTCTCATCATAATTCAAAAATTATAGGAGTTGTTGGTCCCGCCGTTGACCTTTCAAAAATAAAGGCGTCATCGGAAAAATGCTGCACAATCGCCATTTTGACATGTGTCGCTGTGAAAAAATAATTTTGTATAGTCAATTACGTGTATAATAAAAGCCCTATTTTGTATTTCCGATTTATTTTATGGTTTCGCTGAAAAAAAATTACAGAATATGCCCTTTTTTGCCTCTAGAGTGGCCTAAGGCCGTGCCGAATGAACCTTGAAGTTTTACAAAGAATACATTTTTATTATCATCTTTGATTTGCAAACGGTTTATTAAACATGAAATAATGAGTGGAGTAAATGAAAAAAAAACAACGAAATTTACATTTATATTTATCAAAATTGTAACAATATCTGGCTCAATTCGGTTAATATTTGGGATATTTTCTTTTTAAAGTAGTTTTTTTTGCAGTTTGGATACAGTTTCCTACATTCTTGTACACAGCGTTACAACGATTATTATCACTATTATTAGTATTACAAATAATAAAATCCTCCTCATGTTAAAACATGCTCATGTTAAAATCTTCCAAAAAACATTTGTTACAGCTTACCTCGACCTCTGTTTCAACTTACCTCGGTACTAGGAGAGTTGTAACGCGGGGAGTTGTTTCAGATTTTGTCGATTTCCTCATGGACCCTGACTACTTTCACTTATTTTATTGTTTGGTTTACATTGCCTATACAACTGGCTATTTTGAGTTACAGGGGCTCATAGGGGTAGGACTATTTTTGGCTGAGATATGCTAGGTAACGTAAAAATTGTTACAACATGGATTACAGTACCTAGAATGCGCCAAAATTTATTTTGCGAACATTTTAGAATAAAGTGAATCAAATTAGGATATATGCGTTAAAAAATATTGATGTCGAAAAATAAGGGACACCGTAATATATATATATATATGGAATTAGAACGTATAATAATATTATTATGAAAAAAATATATTTATGTCAATCTATACATATAAAACAGGTCCGTGACTGACTGACTGTCTGACTGACATATAGACCATGCAAAGCCTAAACCGCTGAAGATACAAACATCAAATTTGGAAGATATGTTCCTTCGAAGGTGTGCACTGAGAAAGGATTTTCCGAAAATCGACTCCTAAGGGGCTGAAATAGGGTGTAAAAGTTTCTATGGAAAATTGTAATCATTGCGTGCATGAACTTGAAACTTGGTATGAATGTTCTTCAAAGCAAGTAATAAAACGCACATTTTTTTTTTAACAATCCCTAGGATGCAACTGTAGACCAAATTTCACGGGAGTAAAGCCGCGGGCGAAATGAATTCTATAATACCCAATAAATCATTATTGATTACTTTCATACATATTTATACATATGGAAAATAATACTAATAATAATATAGGATTACTGATAATTAAAATAATCGCGACACACGAGTACGAGGACATTTTTTCACACGATGAAAAGAATTCGATTTTGTGAGGTCCCAAAAATGATAACTCGACCCGAAAAGTGTCCTACTTCTGGTAAAATATGTTAAACAATATAGTGAATCATAAAAGTGATGTTGAACGAGCTCATAATAACGAAGCAAATTAGAGAATAATTAGATCATCGATGAGCTCAGTCAGTAGGACAGAGAGGCCTTCGCCCAGCGACAAAAGAGAATGAAAAAGAAGAAAAAAAGTGTATATTATACATGTATATGTATGAGGGAGAAAATCGAGGACATATATACGGGTGGGTGGAAGTGCGTCAACGTAAATTGATATCGCGAGCAAAATAGCTGTTTGAACAGGTGACTCGGCAGCTGTTGCTCGTTCAACTTTTATTCTCCACCCTGGTCCCTTTTTCACCGATATATACCGTCCTACCGTCTAGTACAGATATCGTCGTATAGTCTCCGCGTGTACACCGAGATAGGTACATATCCTTCGATCGCTGCATTTCGCGGTTATATGAACCTTGTGTGTTTGTGTGTGTGTGTGTGGGTGAGGAGGTAGAGACGCAGGGGCAATAAGGATCATCCACTTCGGACTGGATTTTTCATTGGTAGATGACGGTCCGTTTGTCCGAGTGCGATTCGGCAAAGGTGCGAGTCCAGCACAGTTGATTATTGCATACCGAATATAAAAGTATGGTTATCGGGTTTAGCTAAGCTTGAGGCCAAAAAAGTCGGTCGATATTCAATATTTTTTCCTCGTGAGAGTATTGAGATGACGAGATCAGGATTTTACACACAATTTATAAATAGTCTTGCCAGGTTTGAGTATTTTTTTTGTTGAATAATATTGATGAGCAATGAAGATTTTATTATTTAAACAAAGTTTGCCGCCGTTGCCCCATGGCCAATCGGTGTAGGTGGTTCTGGCGACTAGAGTGACCTGAAATGAAAAATAAAAAATGTACTTTTAGTAAGATAATAAAACTTTCGTATGACCGAATACTTTTTTGGAATTTTGAAAATTCCAAAAATGGCAAGCTGTAGTGAAAAAAGTTCGATTTTCGACGCAAAAAAAGTAAGTTTAATAATTTGTTATTAACAAATTAATGGACATACGAAAATATCATCCGGTCATACGATAGAAATTGTTATAAACTATGCTCCGTCCGAATTCTAAGTTAATCGGACCAATAGATTTTGAGATACGTCTTGTACCGTTTCACAGAACATAGTCTTCGAAAAAAGCGCAGAGAACAAAAGGCTAAATCGCAGCGGGGCGGTTCACAAAAATCATCATGACTCGCTCAATTTTTGGAATATTTACAAAATCTTTGTTGCAAGTTGAAGTTAAGGCTATAAAACCCTAGGCTATAAAACTATAAAACGTAATTTTTAACTTAAATGTCAATATGGGATATTGTGAGAACTTAGATTGTTTGTTACAGAACTGTCACACGGTCATATAAAGGGTTAATTCGGGGGGGGGGGGGGGGGGGGGGGGACTTCTATTCCATTGCCAAAATCTGTATGCTCGGTAGATGTATTAATCAATATCTAACCAAACTCTCAGCAAGAATAGCCCGTTTATAACATTTGAAGGAACCACGATAAACTTTTATATTACGAAATATTTCGCGGGAAAAACAAAGCGAGTCATTGTGAGTTGAAAAAAATGGCTCTCTTTTTATGAGTACACCGTGTCAGATTACCCGCCTTGATGTGTGTGCCATGATATTTCGAGCCACATGGCACGTATATATTTATAAACTCAACCATGATAAAGTTTTTTTTTTTTTTCAAAAGCGCTCTCTCCCTGTCGACGAACATTGTCCCTTTATTTGGCCACCCGATCCGCATACCTTCGCATCGGAAATTTTTATTCATATTAGACAATTCTCATCTGATGGAATCGAGCTGTGTGAAAGGGCAAACAGGCAAACATTTGAAAAAGAAGAAAAATAAACGCACCGAACACCTCTGTGAAGAGATGTTTGCTGAGGTGCACCCTCGCTCATTTGCATTCATAAATGGACGCGATTGAACCGACCGAGGGTTGAATGCAGATGCAGGCGTATGAAGAGGAGAAAAAGAGAGAAAAAGGGTAGGAACTTTAAAGGGCAAACGTCGCGGGCTTTGATACGCTCTAATCGATCACCCTTCAAACGCACGGTCGACGAGTATGTGCACATCTATAGTTTGTTTGAATGTGGGTAGTCGATTTGTAGTCGACGATCGCGTACGATAGATACGATAAACGATCGATATATACAGTTATACATGACTTTTTTTCGTCAAGCTTTTGCTTTGTGCAATACAAGTGTTTCAGTGCAGTAATCGTCAAATATTGAATTACATTCGTAGTTTAATTTGTAGTAAAAATTGCGAATTAATTTTTTTTGTTATTGAATAAAAAATGGAGGGTTTTTATGTTTATTTGGGAAGGGAACTTTTTAATTTCTGACAATTAGAATATGTCGACATATACCAATATATTAGACGACGTAAAAAGTTCTGAGCGTTTTTTCGCTTTATTTCGACGATGAAATTAACATAGTTAGGATTATCCGATTTAGATCAAATATGCGCCGCTTTGTTCGATAACTTTTGTCCATGTTGAAGGCAATTTTATAATTTCGTGATTGAAGAAGTCTTAGTCCCTATTGGTAAAAAAATTGACCAGCTCATTTTCATAAGCCTCTCTTGAGGCCAGTTTTGTACCATCAAGAAAATTTTACAAATGCTTGAAAAGATGATAATCGCTTGGTGCCAGGTCTCGACTATACGGCGGATGCGATAGAACCTCCCATCCAGACTCTCGGAGCTTCTGGCGCGTCGTTAAAGATGTGTGCGGCTTGGCGTTGTCTTGATGGAACACAACACCCTTCCTATTGGCCAATTATGACGGCTTCTGGTCGATCGCCTGCTTAAATCTGGTCAGTTGTTGACAGTAGAGGTCCGAATTGAGTGTTTATAATTGCCATATATTTCAAGGAAAAAAAGGATTGTTAACCGTTTGTTAATGTAGTCATTGATAGCCCGCACGTAATGACAGGCATAGTCCGTGATTATATATGTGTAATTGTCATTACGTTACATACATGACTGACAGTGAACGCGACAAGGTAATCCTTTCCAAGTTAGGGATATTCGTAGACGTTTTTTTTTGTTGGACAATTTCTTATTCGACGATGACGAAACGACGAATCGGAGATGACGAAGGGAACAAAGAAAAGAGAAAATAGTGAGCGTTTTTGGAAGACCGAAGTCGCAAAACTGTCGTTAAATCCTTGGATACGAAAATGAAAAACTCGGAGTAAATTCGTGGAAGATTCTTGGGTATGTGGAATGTAGAGAGTCTGTTTAGTGGCTTCGTCGGACGCCAACCAATATTCGAGAGCACGGCGGCATACATACAGGATGATTCACAACGATTAGGGCCCTCTTGCTTAACATATAAGGTGTGTCATTGCGATCGAAATTATTTTTTTTTAATGTTGGGCGACAAAAATTTGTTGAAATATTCACATTCATAGTCCAAGCAGTAAACAATGACCCTGTAGTTGCTTACGCACCGAACGTGCAAGCCGGATATTGCGTGGTTTCGAATGCACGGCCGGACAAGAGATTTTTTTTTCCTTAAAGGGGGAAAAACATAACGTGCTAAGGTTAATTCGGTGAAAAAAAGCATATTTTCAAAAAATTTTTTAGACGATACAGGTAAAGCTGATTTATTTAATTAATTTCCATATAATACAACATTTGAACTATATTTTCCTAAATTTTCATTGCAAAATATTGATAAATAAGCCGTTGGCAGCAAATCTCCGCAGGCGCTTCGAAAAAAAAGTTATTTTGCGGTGTACGCTATAACTCGTCACTGGATCATCTGAAACAAATAAATCAAAATGCATTTATTAGGTGAGATGTTTCTCGAGGTATCGCTGCCGAGTTTTTTTTTTAATAATGATTTTTTATCTTACAATAACAAATTTCCCAAATTTTTTTAGCCAAAATTGCGTTTTTGACTTCCAAGTGCTACCGAAAATGAAAAAAATCGATTAAAAAAAACTCGGCAGCGTTACCTCGAGAAACATCTCACCTAATAAACGCATTTTTTTTTTTTGTTTTAGATGATCCAGTGACGAGTTATAGCGTACACGGCGAAACAACTTTTTTTCGAGGCGCCTGCGCAGATTTGCTGCCAACGGCTTATTTATCAATATTTTGCAATGAAAATTTAGGAAAATATAGTTCAGATGTTGTATTATTATATGGAAATTAATTAAATAAACCAGCATTACCTGTATCGTCTAAAAAAATTCTTGAAAATATGCTTTTTTTTACCGAATTAACCTTACCCCGCTCTTAAAAGCATTTCTAATGCTAAAAGTCTTTCGCTCGCAATGACACACCCTGTATGCTCTCTAAGGAAATCCTAATAGTTGTGAATCACTCTGTATACATATATACGTACACTCGCAAATGTGGCGCTACGTGCGCAGCGACGAAAGTTCGTAGGTTTCCTGTCCAATTAAACGAGACACGAGGATTAAGCGTCGACGGCCTGACAATGTCCAGCGGGGTGTTTTTTTCCTTCCTCCTCTCAGTTTCGCCCCCAACACGCCCACGTGTTCGATCGGTGCATTTAATGAAATGAGCGTGAGGGGGAAAAAAAAAAGCCTCGACCAGCAAGGGTTGGCTAGGGGGTCGAGAGGTTGAGGAAAAACGCGACCGAAAGCCATCGACGAAATTCGATCGATTTTGATTGGCCGCAATGCGAAACGAGTAAACGACTATATACAGTACGTTTCTTATTGTGAGCGCAATGAAAAGCTGGACGAGCCTCGGAATTTGACTCGTTGGTGAGCTCGAAAAATCTCATCGTGTGCCTCGCTAAAGAAGAGAGAGTGAGAGAGCGGGGGGGGGGGGGGGGGGGTAGCGGGGGCATATAATGGTGGTTGGTGGTTCAAAGAGTGCCATAAATAAACGGTTATGTACGCCGGAAATTCGAACGATCCGAAGAGAAGCAAGCGGCGCCGACGAACCGTGCACGAGGTCTACGATAAATATACTCAGCCGCCGATAATGGGTGGGCTACCTCCCCCCCTCCATTCTCCTCCTCTTCCACACACTCCAGCTTTTTTCTTTCTTATTCAGGCCTTTTCCGCACCGAAGGAAGTATATTTAATTGACGATAAAAAGTTCTTATTTTAATTTCGAGCTAATTTTGTTTTCGAATCGAGGACGTTTCGCAGTGCACTGACCCATATATTTATTTTATTCGATCCGGAGAGACTTCTTCAGCAGATCTACGTATATGATTATTACACTTTTTTAAAACGACGGACAGGTTTCTTGCTAGTGTAAAGTCGAAGAAACGTTTTTTTGCGCAAACGGACCTGCGAATTTAATTTAAACTTTTTTTTTCGAGTGCAGAAAACGCTGCAGAAGAATTTTATTCAGAGTTAAATTTAATTCTTGTGTGTAAGTGAGAAATGGCATTTTTTAAATTTAATTTCTGTATTTAAATGAGCAATGGTAATTTTTTATTTCATTTTTTCGAGATTTAAAATTTCAAAATTTCGTATTACCCTAATTTTTAATTTTTAATTTAATTTTAATTTAATTCTTGTGGTAATTTTTCCAATCACCGCTGATTGAGTTCAATTATTTCGGTCTCAAAAATATATCCAAAGTCGTGGAATGTACTAAGTACGCTGTACGAAAGCTGAGGAAAAAAAATTCTTTTTCCATAAACGATCGCCATGCCCGGAATATTTCCCCTGCATAGATTGGATTAAAAAAAAACACTTGGCGCAGTAAAATTAGAACGCGGCGTGGACACGTCATCATGATCGTCACGGCTACGCAACGATCTTAATTTTTTAATTTTTTTTCTCTCACTTTTATGTTTAAGCGGGTGTTGCCGAGATGGCGTTTTATCCCCGAAGAGGATGCTTGTTAGAGCGGAGACTTTTTTGTACGTGGAGGAGGAGACGTTCGCGGAGTGGGTGTCGGATAAACACGGTCGCCATCATTTAGTCTCGGAGTTTAATAAGGTACCGTATACGAGGGGAAGGTGAAGAGAGAGAGAGGGAGGGGGGGGGGGGGGGGGTGTGGTGTTTTTGGAGGACAAGCAGTGTTCTTGGCACTGTCGACGCGGGGAAAACTGTCAATACGTCGGATACCCTGAGTGATATACATCCGGAGTATCTTAGGAAAGTCCAAGGGCTTCGGTATATTTTCCGCATCGTCTTTTCTTGTCTCTGTACACGAACGACGACTTATCAAGCGGCAGGTTGGACGAAGAGTATATTTGCCATAAATATAATAGTATTGATATTAATCAAAGCTCGTATATATAGGAGAGAGTGGGGTACAATGTATCATGGGGCACTGTGAGCTAGATCCGATTTCTCAGAGGTTTGTAGCTCGTTAATTCCGATTTTTTTTTTGCGTTAGACCGCGATTTGTATTTGGTTTCGTCAGGCTTAAAACAAAGTCGATACACGGAGAGAATTAAATGTTAAAAATTACCGTGCAGTAACGGTAACCAGATGACAACCCTGAAACTTCGCTTATTATTACTGAGTAAAACACAGATTTTCACGAAAATAAAATAAAATTTCTTCTTCAGATAGAAAATTTTACCAGATTTTCTAGTAAATTTTGATGTGTAACAAAATACGCAAAACTTAAATTTAAAAAATATATAATATCAGCGAAATTTTACTGTGCATTTTATTATTTTATGCCTTTCAAAAATGTCTTTAAAAAAGTATCGTCTTTATAACAGTTATTTTAAGATTTATTATAAAAATTAATGAGTGTTATAGGAAAATGTATTGTGCTCTCGGTAAAAATTATCGTGTGCGCTACCCTTCTTGTATAGTAAAATTTTAGCTACGTATTTGAAATTTTCTGTAACGTGAGTTAAAAAAAAACTTGTCGCATACGAATTATTATGCTTTTCTCACTTGTCACCACATTGAAATATATCACGGTAATTTTTACCGTGAATTTCACGACAAAAATTACTTTTTAATTCTCTCCGTGTAGCCGCTCACAAAAAAATTATTGAAAATTAAAAATTGATTTGAGGCTTGGTAAAAAATATATTTCGCTCCTTATAATATTGACCTTTCAGAAATAAAGGCGTCAGCGGAAAAATGCTGCACAGTCGCCATTGTGACATGTATCGCTGTGAAAAAATAATTTTTTGTATAGTCAATTACGTGTATAATAAAACCCCTATTTCGTAATTCCAATTTATTTTATGGTTTCGCTGAAGAAAAAAAATCACAAAATATGCCCTTTTTCGGGCCCTAGAGTGGCCTAAGACCTTAACCAACACTATCGTTTTTTTTTCTCCCTAAAACCATAAAACTTTTGCTCGAAAGATTTTTTTTTTCTCAAAATGCATCCCTCCCGAGATAAATCATTGTCCCAAGTCAAACGGTTACACCCTTTAGGTACTAATAATAGTGCCCGTACAATATATAAATACGCAAAATATGAGATCATACTGCGGCGAGACCACGAGAGGGCGTGCCACGTGTTCGGGCTCTCATCAGATTCCACAAGGTTTATATATCACCGCGTCGAAAGCTGAAACACACGAGGGCCGATCGCGCGTCAGCATAACGCGGTACAGTATGACATCAGCGCGGAGTGTAAAGCGCGTCCAGGAACGTAATACCCGAGCCATCCGATCGCAATTAGGCCAGGCTGCCTAGTCCCGCGGGAGAACGCGCGCGTCCCTCTACCTTTCGCAATTAAATCGCAATTAGACCGGTATCCCTAATTATCGCAATTAGATCGTCGGGGCCTCAGTCAACTCTGACGTTCTCCGCGGCAGAAACTCGTCATTGTCAAAAAAAAAAACGAAAAAAAAAGAAAAGAAATAACAATTTCGAACGTTTGGATTACTTCACTGTTGTGTACGATCGCGATATATGTATGTTGTGCTTTTGGCTAGGATCACTTCCGACTCTTTTGAGGACGATTCTCGATGAGTCTGAACAAGCTTGGGGCCCAGAAAACATATCGATTTTCAATTTTTTTTTCTGATTCGAATATTGGAATAGCAAGGTTGAGATTTTGAACACAATTGATACATAATCTTTGCCAAATCTGGAGTTTTTTCAAATTGGAAAATATTGATAAACAATGAAGTTATTATCATTTAAACGAAGTGTCGCCCTGTTGCTGCATGGCCAATCGATGTAGGTGCTTCTTGCAACTAGAGTGTTCTGAAAATAAAGAAAGTATCGGGCTTATGGTTAATACCGTAGCGAAATACCGACAGATGTTTCTCCGCCCGCACATGCGTCAACCATATGAAGTGTCGTATGTTAAGTGAAAGCTGAAACTTGTGTCGAGATTTTTAGAAAGTATCCATCGAGATTAATGACGTATAGGAAGTTTAATTATATTTTGAATATGGACGAAAAAAAAATGTGTATTTTCTATGCATTTCTCCTTTTTTTTTTTTTATTTCCGAAAAGGCAAAAACGCTTCGCAAACCCTGAAAAAGATATGCGTCGTGTACGGAGAGAATGCGGTAAGCAAAAGTGTGTGTCGAAAGTGGTTTGCGCAATTTCGTTGTGTAGATTTTGATCTCCAAGCTGCTCCTCCCTCCGGTCGGCTCCGTACAGAAATATTGTCATGGATACAGTCCGATTCGGACTAAGATTCTGGTTTCTCAATCGGGATCCACTCGGATATCGGATCAGATCCGGGAACATAATGTAACGCTCGCAAATCGAATTTCAGCCAAGATACAAATCCGGTACTGTTAAGGACTCCAGTCAGGAATCCAAATAGAAATTATTTATTCTAATTAATTATATTTAAATTAAATAGAGATCGTTCGAACTAAGAAAATATGTATTCTTGTATATGTATATGTAATTTGCTAAGAAAAATGTATTTAATACGTATTTGAAATAAGTACGGTAGAACCTCGATTATTCGAACCCATCCGGACTGAGTCTAGTTCGGTTTATCGAAAGTTTGGATAATAGAAACGTGTAGTCGTGGGGAGCGGTTTTACATACTGCATACGGAAAAAAATAAAAATGTACAGGTATGTTTTAGCGATGTTACGTTAGGCTTGTGTATTTCTAATATATGCTTGAAGGCCAACATAGTATATATACTTTTAATATAAATATTCAGAATCTACTTCAAGGCTTTTACACTGCAACCTCTCCGATCGGTACCTCCATAAATGACATGAGCCCCCACTAGGTGTCTAATATCGATCGGTGTAGCGTATAGTGGGAGAAGCGCCAGGCCCTAGCGTCAGGCTTGATGCATGGTAGACAATAAGAGAGGAATTGGAGGGGTACTGCTATCCGCTACGTCAGCTGCGCAGAGTCGGCTTGAGTGGATGGTGCGCAACCTCTATGTTTGCAAGTGTTATGCGGAGCCGATCCCACAACTGTGCCCCGATTCGAGAGGTTGCAGTGTATTTAAATAAGGAACTGCTCAATCTTTGGTTGCCGTGTGGATGCTATACGTTTTTTTAGCGACCACATTGCGCAGGCGTTTGATCAAGAGAAGTTGCGTACAACAGCACTCTTCTTATTTCTTGTACCAATCGAGACCGATCTCGATGGCTGAAACTGCCTCAGAGTGCGAAATTTTCGTGCTCTGACCTGCAAAGCGACGCGTACGAGCGCGTACAAGCTCGAGCGCACGCGTTGTTAGGAACAATGTAGCTCAAGTTGATAGAAATGTATGAAATTTCATGTCATGATTCGGATAATGGAACGTTCGGATGAAGCAAATCACCGTTTGGATAACGGAGGATTGGGATGATGGAAATTCGGATAGTCGAGGATCTATTTCAAATTCATTCCACCACGTCTCCACCATGTGTTGCGTAGTGAGCGCCATCTGGATTCCGACGAGGATACCCCTTCTAGGGAATCCGTATCATATCCCGATCGGGAACCGATCGGAACTTAGGTATCCTTGAGAAATTTCTACACCTGGCCAGTCACTACTAATGTTGATAAAATCAAGACTTCAATCGACTCCGACTGGCATTTTACGAATACAGAGATCGGGCATAACCTCAACATTGACCAATCGACTGGTTCGAATCAACTGGTAATAAAATATGCTCCATCCGATCTTGACGTGAATCGGACAAATAGATTTTGCGATACGTCTGACACCGTTTAACAAAACATAGTTTCGAGAAAAATACAAAAGAAGAAAGAGTAAATCGCAGCAGAGTGGTTCCGAACCTTCACAAAAATCGTTATAACTCACACAACGATTGGAATTTTTACAAAATCCTAACCGAAAATTAAAGTTAAGACCCTGAGCTATAAAACTATCTAATAAAACAAAAGCCAATTTTTAATTTTCAATCTTATTCAGACCCCTTAAAATAACCTCTGTACGAATTTGCTCGCTGTTATTTACAGTCGAACCTCGATATAATGAAATCTTCCATATAACGAAGATTTGTCCATTCTCTTCCGATAGACACCTGGAACCTTCATACAGCGAAGAAAAACTATAGATACAACGAATTTATTTTCAGGGCACTCGACCTCTATACAAGACATTTGTGTGAACAAAACCTCTATATAACGAAGCGTTCGGTAAACGAACTCCCTTCCTTTTGTTCCGTTCTCCCCCATCTATTCCTACGAATCCTGCCTAGGCTTGCAATTTTTTAAATTAAACAAAATATTCGTTTATTTAAAAAATAATCCGCTTTTAAAAACAATATGTTATATACAATATGCTCTAATTGCTAATTGCTTGTAAAAATTGCTCTAATTCAAAACTTTCTTAAAAAAAAAAAATTGCCTATATTTATAGTACTAATATATTTTTTTTAAAGAAAGAGAGGTTTAGATAAGAGCAGTTTTTATTTGGCCTTTTTATTAAAACCTCGGCCTTCTCGAACACTGAAACTTTTGTCTGAAACATTTTTGGATATGATCAATAGTTTGAGTGCTATTGCTCTGTAACACTTTATGTGCCTCACCCTGTATACATTATGCTCTAATTGCTAATTGCTTTTAAAAATTGCTCTAATTTAAACTTTTCTTTCTTTAAACGATATCCCTATATTTCTAGTACTAATATATTTTTGTTTAAAGAAAAAAAAAAGTTTAAATTAAAGCAATTTTTATTTGTTCTTTTTATTAAAACCTCAATATAAGGAATTTTTCCGGAACATGACCTCGATATACCGAAACCTCAATATAACGAAAACTCGATATAACGAACTTGATTGCTCTTCTCTAGAGATTCGTTATATCGAGGTTCGACTGTATATACATAATACGAATAAGGAACGTTGAAGTCTCGTAGAATAGGAGCAGGGCTCGAGGCGTACACACAAAGAAGTAGGAAAGACAGGATGCACGTGCATAGACGGGAAGAGGAGCAACGATGAGGGAAAGGGGGGGGGGGGGGTAAGTCGCCATGAAGGGCCGACTCGAATACCTCTCGGTGGTTAATACCTTGGCTCTCGACCATGACTAAATTATTATTATAATATCGAGGAGGCAAGCATAAGGACGAGGAGGATACGGAAGACGGGTAACACCGGATTCCTAGCGTTATCGAGCACCCCGGAAGTGGATTTAGGATGGGTGAAGTGGGGGGGGGGGGGTGAAAACGGGGAGGATGAAACTAGCTCGCGACTCGCAGCCACTTCAACAATGGCAAGTTCCTTCTCCTTGCACCGGTAGGTCCTCTGCCAAATGTTTAGCTTTAGCGCTTTTGTATCCGTCGCTGTGTATGGATTGGCAAAGAATGTGGAGAAGTGTACAGGCATCTGAATCATTTCGATTGAATGTGTTTCGGTTGATATTTATATATATATATAAATGTATAAAATTAAAAAGTAAATATGTGACGATATGTATCACCCAATGCCAAATAGCACCCACCATAAGTGGTCTGCATTCAAATAATGCGTTTCCAATGCAAATTAACAGCTCAGGTTTGTTTTGTGCTGAATTCGATTTTCTGTCAAAGCACTACCTTGCAGTGAATAAAAATCAATAGTAAAAAAAACTTTCGAGAATCAGGTCTATAAGTTGTAGCTTTTGAAAATCCTCATAAGGTGAACCAATTTTCTTCCTACCGAGGCGCGTTTCAGTAGAATAGTTTTCTTTTTAAATCAATGATGAAAACCTAAGGGAAAAAATTATAACCCGAAAAGTTATTACAAATTCATTTTATTCTAAAAACTCATGATGACAATTATGAAGATTATATTTTCATGTGAAAGTCACATGAAAATATCGGGCTACATCTTTTAAAAAAATAACCCACATATGGTGAGGCGTTTTTTTTTTATTCATTTTTTTCTACAGCGGAGACCCAATTTTTCAAAATTATTGAAAAAATATCATAGCTTTGGAATCGTTGAGAAACGGATGACCCTGTATATGACCTTTTTGGTTGGAAATTATGTTGACCACCGCCCCACTTCGTTTGATCTACGACTTTTGAACCACCCTGTGTGTATATATGAATAAGTTTTAATAATTAAAAAATGTAATAAATTAAAAATCAATAAATTAATATTAATAAATAAAATTAAAGTTTTAATAAATAAAATAATATATATATATACATACAGTACTGGACAAAAAAAACGCACTAGTCGAAATTTCTTACCGCACTAAAATTTACATAGCGGACTCAAAAATGAAGGTAATTGAATTTCCCAAGTGGCTTTTTAAAGAGGACAAGTTTACCTTTATTTTGCTTTTTTTAGAAAATGTTCTACGATTTTTTTTCGCCCCGGTGCGCACTTTTGAACGTGGCCATTTTTCGGCTATCTTTTGGTCGTCGAAAAATAACTGCAAAGTTTGTGGAAAAATTTTTCCTCCGTTTTTTCCATAGGAAACTGAAAAAGAATATCAAAACCGACATTTTTATTTTTTAGAAAGTCTCGTACGATTTTTTGTCGCCCTAGGATTGCATTTTTAGCTAAAAAATACATGTTTTAGAAAAAAAAGGCGTCATGGAAGAACTATAGGGTTTCAGGGGAAATGTCAAGAGGATAAAAAGTTGCATGGGTTCACACTGGAGTGGGTAGAATTTTTTCAGAATTTTTCTTGGACATTTTTTTTACCTTTTTCGGTTGGAACTATGATGAGTGGAGAGGCTCCACTGGAGAATTATGGGGGCAAGGACAATTAAGAAAGGAAATTTGTTTACATTTTCATTTTTAATTGACTACAATTTTTCCAGATGTTTTTTTTTATTTTTGAAGATTAAAATTTAAAAAATGAAAATGAAATTTTTTTTAATTCTAAAAAATTGTTGTTAATTAAAAATGAATATGTAAATAAATTTCCTTTCCCAATATATTGTCCTAGACCCCATAATTCCCAAGTGGAGCCTCTCTACTCATCAAAGTTCCAAGCAAAAATTATTAGAAAATGTCAAAAAAAAAATTCTGAAACAATTTTAGCCACTCCAGTGTGAACCCATGCAACTTTTTACCCTATTGACATTTCCTCTGAAACCCTATAGTTCTTCATTGACGCCTTTTTTCTGCAACAAGTCTTTTTTAGCTAAAAATGCAATACTGGGGTGAACAAAAATCGTACGAGATTTTCTAAAAAATAAAAATGTCGGTTTTGATCCTTTTTAAGTTTCCCATGGAAAAAAACCGAGGAAAAACTTTTCTACAAACTTTGCAGTTCATTTTCGACGGCCGAAAAATAGCCGAAAAATGGCCACGGTCAAAAGTGCGCTCCGGGGCGAAAAAAAATCGTAGAGAATTTTCTAAAAAAGCAAAATGAAGGTAAACTTGTACTCTTTAAAACGCCACTTGGGAAATCCAATTACCTTTATTTTTGAGTCCGCTATGTACATTTTAGTGCGGTAAGAAATTTCGACTAGTGCGTACTTTTTTAAACTCTTCTTTGACCAGCCACTCGGCTCGCACTCGGCTACGCTTAATATTAATTATATAGGGATGATGAGATTTTTATTAATAATAATGATATTAATAATCATACATTATAATTATAATACGTTGAAATAATAATATCAAGTACGTTTCAACTATTATTATTATTATATTATTATATTACATAATTAATTATTATTATATTACATAATTATTATTATTATTATCCGTACATTTTAATAATAATCATTATTATTACTACGTTTTGAAAATATTGATAGTAATAATAATAATAATAATAATAATAATAATAATAATAATAATAATAATAATCATTCTCATTCCCATTTGTATGTTTTGGTAGGAAAAATCTTTTTTAGCCAGCTACTCGACTCGCACTACATTAGCTTTGACCACCTAAAAAATGTCAATATTCCACAATTGCTTCCTGATGTCAGCCTGCCGACTCTTTGAATTCAATAAATGAAGTCTCATTAAATTCCGTTAAGCCTGATCCCATTCTATTCGCAGGAATCCTAAAGTGCTCCGAAAAATTGTCCGAGACGAAATCAAGGAGAGCAAGATTGAAAAATATGTTGAAAAATTTCGGTGAAAAGCATTACAAAGTGTAAATGCAATATATCCAATAATTTTAATACCCAAATACCCGATCCGAACGAGAGCCGGAGGACCAGAGTTAAAAAGAACTCTTTTAACTCTGAGTCCTCCAGAGTTCAACGACCTGATAAAATGCTGACTCCGTTCCCTATAGCAGGCAAAATCAAACCAGGCCAGTACTTATTTTTCGACTCTCTCCTCTCTGGTAAAACCGAGTTTGCGTTCTTTAGTGACACTGCGTTTCTTCCAACTTTTCGCGCGACCGCATGCTCGAGAAAAAAAATAAAAAGCAAAGAAAGCTTATTCAACTTCGGGGCAATGACGAGAAGAGTATACCTTCAGGACAAACAAGAGAAATTGGTCGTTACGGGTGACGCGATTAACATGACGAGGCGACGTATACGTCAGAGGGGCTCGAACGCACGAACGAATCTTGACGCAACACAATAGATTCCCCTCCTTCCTCTTCCTTCGTGCTTCTCACGAGCGAGCCACTTCCTGTTCTGGCGGTGACGGCTTATGCGGCCCGAGGAAACTGATCGAATTCATTCGGGCGATTAATAATATTTTGCAGGGTCGAACAAGTTTGTTGACTCGGGCGGGAAGGGATACTCCGTGGAGGCAGAGTGTATATAAATGGCGCCGGTGTTCTTACCGTCTGTACGTGATGAACAAGTTTATCGTTCTGTTTCTCTCGCCGGTGCGCATCGATGAGCCATCACGAAGGAGCAAAAAAGCGAAAGAGAGAGAGAGAGCACTTTCCTCTTCTCTGGACCTGATTTTTCCAGGCTCTAAAAGATTTTTAAGAAAAAGAAAAAAAATGGAAAGCTGCAAGAGCTCTTTGAGTTTGGGACGCGAGGATGAGAATTTTTTTTTCATCGAGATTGGGTTGAACGATGAAGCGATGGATGAAAATGGCTGCAGACCAGGATGCTGATCCCGCTCGAACACGCGAAAGGGACCTTTTAGAGAAGCTTTGCAGGTTTAATACGATCCTGGAACATATCCACGGGACTTTCATTAGGGGAATTTACTCAATTTACAGTCTCCGTCCCTCCTCTCCGCCCCCCCCCCCCCCCTCCCGCGGAAAAGCCCTCTCACTTCATCCCTCTATCTTCTCCCATACCGAGCCCGGCTAAATCTCTCGACTCCGCGTCGAGCAACTGGAAATTTATGATCTAGTACTATTCTTGTATAGTTTATAACGCGGAAGCGCAGGCTCATCCCTGCAAGCCGAGGCCAAAATTGGCAGGATAAAGGCCACGCGATACTAGCGGCATTCAACCCCCGAATGACAAAACAATGTGTCCGCCCGAACAGTTTGCTTATCAAATGGATTTTGGGATTTGACTTTTTGTGATATCGCGATCATGCGGGCTCGAGGAGTGATCACTGTACCGCTTTTGCAGTGCCGTATGTGAAATTTTCACCCCTATGTGATCCATGGAATCCAATATCTTCGAAAAAGTATTCATGAGGAGACAAACTGTCGCAGCTCGTTCTAGAACCGGCGAAAACGCTCCGCGCAAGTATGTTGGAAAGTCTAGTAACGAGATTTGAATGTGAGGGCAATTTTGTGATGAAAGTGTACCACTTTGGAGAAGAAAGATCCTTTTGTCACAATGAATTTGACAAATAGGGTTAGGTACTAGAACATGAAGAGAAATTGACGATCACAAGGAAGGAGCATCAAGCTATTAGGGTGAGAAGACCCAAACAAGCCCAACTAAGTTTCATTAGGGTAGGAAGGGGCGTGACGAGCAGTCGGGTAAGTTGGGCAATCGAAATATCTGGTAAACTAAGCACTGCACGCGGGTGCATCAAATGGTGGAAAGAGTTGTATGGGGGACGTGAACACATCACGCCATCGCCCGTTGCCATGCGGCGCACGAGACGGTAATACGGGACGTTTCATTATTTTTGCACCCAAAAGTAGAAAAAAACGTGACTGAAAGATTTTCTTCTACCATTGTATGAGAAGAAATATTTCGAAGTTCATTGCAATTAATGTTAATGTTTCAAAACCTAACTAATTAACAAGCAACTGTTGGTTTATTACTGCATTGTACCAAATCATCTTGCATACATCTGATTTTTTAATGCAATTCTTACTTTGCCCAACTTACCTCATACTCCTGCTCAACTTACCCCACTATCGGGGCAGCTTGAGCAAATCTGGTCTTAGTCATTTGAGAGCGATTATAGGTGAAACAAAAAGGATAACAGGAATTTCGTCTACAGACTTTTTTCCCAGATAAATTCCCTTTTGACCAAAGTAGGTTTCAATTTTATACAGCAGACTGTTAAGGAATTACAGGGCGTTAATTCCAAACTTGCTCAACATGCCTCTCCCTACCCGTACATAAAGACAACCTGATGACCGCAACGTTCCAACTTCGATCAATGAAGATGCAACGATCCACGCAACCCACACTAACCCAAACAGAATTCCGGGTAACAAGAGGAAACCTGACGACCACAGCATTTAAACTCCAAGTGATCAATATGATAAAGACTCCGATCAACTCAAACAATCGACCCACATTTCCGGACATAAGACGAACCTGGCGTCCGCAAGATTGCAACGTCAAGCTGTTACGATGAGAAGACCCAAACAAACCCAAACATAATTCCATTAGATAAAAACAACCTGACAACCGTGACGTTCCAACTTCGATCAACCAAGCCGCAATGACCCACGCAACCTAAACAGAATTCCAAGTCACGAAAAGAGCCTGATGGCCTCAACGTTCCATCGTCAAGCGATGAAGCTCAAAAGTCTCCAACAAATCCAAACGAACCCTTCCAAATTCCAAAACACGAGAAGAACTCGAGGGCCGCAACGTCGCAACATCAAGTAACGAAGACAAAAGAAATCCAAGAAAACCCAAGCGAACTTTACCCGAAAACCAGACATCAGGCATTCCATACGATATCTCATATCCCAATGAGAACAAGGGTTGCGCTTTCGTATTTTTCAAAAATGACACGTACCACATTGCCCCAGCAATCTGTGCGTTGATGGGAAGGTAAGTGCCCTCGGGAACGTGGCTTTAATACGACGTTACAGGAGGAGCTTGCTAGATCGTTTGGCAGCGGGGAGTTGGAGTGAAGCAAGGGTAGTGGAAACGGTCTATAGCACGAGAAGGAAGCGTGGAGGGCATCAGGATCAATGTGCCAGGCGGGCGAGAGGAGTATATAGAGCAGAGATAGAGGAAGATAGAGAGGGCTCCTAGCGTGCATGGTCCGTTAACCTCGAGCCCCTGAAAGTCAACCCCCTGAAAGCCACCTCTTCATCCCGTTGCTCAGAGGTGGAACGGGACTCCATACTACCTATCCACACGACATGCGACAACACAAACACACCAACACATTTCCATGGCCCAAGGATACTTTGAATCCATCATAACGATGAAACGTTTGCTATCAGCAAACCTCTGGCAGTTTTACGAACAGTCTTCAAAGTCGAATGTCTTCACAATCACATTTCCCCACGCGTACATTCCCATGGCCCAAGGCAAGTACGACCAGCTATTCGATTTCAACGCCCAACTCTCCTAAACTCATCCACTCTACATTCATGTAACACGTTGCTAACGCCTTCCAAAAAGCAAAAAAAAAAAAAGACAAGTACATGCCGCTTCGTCGTTCATGCAGAAGACCACGTGAATATTTATGGTAACGAGTGGCAGAGGCAGGCTAAAAAAAAATGTTAAAATATATTTCGCTAAGAAGAGGACGGATATGCGGGACGATGATGAGTGGATGATCTCGTTGGTGAATGAGCCACGTTGAAGGGAGCCATTGGGATATTTATCGCGTTTATTATAATATCTCTCCGATTTATTATGCCCCGTTGCTTTTCATAACGGATAAAAAGGGCAACTGCGCCGCGAGGGCGGATAAAAAAAAAGGAGGAGCAAATGAGAAGCTACTCGAGTTATTGCGCGAGATAGAGCAGGATCGTGAGGAGGTATATAATAGCGATCTCGTGGGACGCGTATGGATGGACTGATGGCGCAACTTACCGGCGAGGAGTAGACTCGTTCGTCGTGCCTCGTTCGACCCTCTCTTACGAGCCTTCTAAAGAGGACCTTAAAAAACGACTAGTCCATTTGTCGTATATATGAGCTGATATAGCGCAGTACAAAAGCAAAAAAAAACGAAGAAGTTGGAAGAGTGTGTTACGATGTGTATCTCGTAAAAACTACCCCTCTTGGAGGCATTGGCCTGCAGTGGCATTAGCAAAATGTCGTTCTTTGAAACGACGGTGGTTCGAGAAGGAGGAGGAGGAGGATGAGGACTTTAGATCCTGGTAAGGAACCCTCTTTCCCATTTTCCGCAACCTTCCAACCCCCGTATTGCCCTACCTCGTTGCACTTTCGACGCTCTTTCCCGCGCCCGCTTCGTTCCCCCGAGACTTCGTCTGGGCTTAATGTCAACTCTTAAATGTCACGTGACCGTATCGGGACGCTCGTCCGTCCCGGTACTTATTGTCTCGCTAAAAGGAACGCGGTACAAAGTAATGGTCCGTCCTACGCGAGACGATTCCACCTCGTCTAGTCTTTCATTTGTAATCTCCGTAGGTGGAATTGTAGCATCGGTTGAATTCACCTGGTATGACGCATGTCGATTTTCTTTCTCGTTTTGAACGACCTGCGCGTCATTGGTCACGACATTTTGATCGATCGGCGATCAATCGAGAGGCTCCGAAGAATCTTGGCGATGCGTGTTTGTTCGTGCAGAATTCAAGAGCATCCTGGCCAAGCTTTGGTCCGCTGAATTATTTCCGGGTTTTGGGAGAAAATCGCGAGAGAAATTCTGCACCTGGTTATGGGGCATCAATTAGCCAGTAATGGTCCCCACGACGGGAGGGACTTCGGTGTTTGTGGGATTTGGCAGCCTTACAAGAAGCGTCTATACGTAATGACCGTGAGCTCTCCGGCAACACGAGTCGAAAACGGGCTGCTTGTTTTACCCTGTTCGTCCTAATCTTCCAAAGCTCCGAACCGCTTCTTTCGCAGATGATTTCGTCTCGTTTACCTTGAGGTAGTGCACGTCCTTGTTCCTCACATCGCTGCTGAAACTTTCGCATGCTACTGATGCAACGAAAAAAAATATATTCTGTGCAAATCGGTCACAGTGAATCATTATTTCTATCGTCCAAAATAGTAAAAAAAAAAAGGTAACCAATGATTCGAAGATAACAAAAAAATATTCGATCAATAAATGATGCGCGATATCAGATGCAAAAAATATGCCAGAAGTAATTTACTCATAACGGTTATAGGAAATTGAACGGTGACCTTTGTTCTTGGATAATTCATTCATGAATCCAGAGTATATTTCAAAATTGATAATTGTCATTACGCTCAAAATCATTACACTCGTTTTTATCATTAATATAATTAATAACTGCTATTAATATCAATTATGTAGTGATAAAAATATTTCTATTAACAATATTAAAAAAAACGTTTTAACTATTTTTTAACCTTAAAACATTTTTTTAACGTTTTAATTTTGATTGACTTAATTTTTAACGTTCAAAATTTTAATTGTTTACCGTTTTATAATAATAATACGTTTTAATTTTTTAACGTATTCATAATAATAATACGTTCTAACTATTATTATTGTTGGTTCCATCGTACGGGGTGCTTCCCTTTTTTTACGTGCCCACCTTATTCCATCTTATTTTTAACTATTTTTATTTTAACTATTTATTTTTTTATTTTAGCTATTATTTTTATTATTAGTATTATTATTTTTATTATTGTTGCTCCCATTCTACGGGGTGTTTCCCCTTTTTACGTGCCCATTTCATTCCATTTTATTCCCCACCGTGCAGCTGCAGCCGACTTCTCCCTCTGTATCGCATTCACCATGACATATCTGCCATGAGTATAGGAAAACTGCGGAAAACCTATACCAATACAGCCGGTCCCAGGTTCGCCTCCCAGTTTCGGAACTAGTCGTGTTTCGTCGAGAAATAAATCACGGACTACAGGCATACACACACGTACCGGCCCGTGTGCGTGTGTGACATCCGTGTACAACTTGAGTTACGTCACGCCCGTATTTATTTTTCTTCGAGACTGCGAGACTGGGAGTCGAACTCACGACCTCCCTTATGTTCTGGTTTACAGGCAAGCACGCTAACCACTAAAGCAGCACACCGGTTCCCTATTATTAGTACGTTTCGGAGATAATAAGGTAATTATTATCATCCTTATCATGAATTGTACGCTTTGGTAGGAAAACCTTTTTTTGACAAGCTACTCGACTCGCACTGCCCTAATTTCGATCTCCCAATAAATGTCAATATCCAATGCAGAAATTTGTTTGGGGAGTCCTCAGATCCTACCACATCCCTATTTTTGTTTTGTATATCTATGTACTTTGTTCAGAAAATTCAACGTACAGAATGCGATGGGATCTATCAAGAATGGTATCGGATTCTATTTGATGATGTGGGAATGTTTTGGGATTGAAATTGGATTCGTATATCGGATTACAATGGGGAATCTCGATTAGAATCCAATGTACAAGCGTGACCTTTCAGTGTAGGAATCCAATGCGATGACCCATTGAATGCCTATTGGATCTCTACGACAATTTCTGCATGGGATTCAACAATTGCATCCTGATGTCAGCCTGCCGACTCTCTGAATTCAATAAATGACGTTTCATTGAGTCTCGTTGGGCCTGAACCCGTTCTATTCGCAGCAATTGTAAAGTGCGCCGGAGAATTGCCGAGATCAAGACGAACAGGATTTTAAAAAATGTTGAAAAATTTCGGTGAAAAGCATTACAATGTGTATATGCAATACTAGTTTCCGCCCACAGCTTCGCCCGCGTAGAATCTGGCCCATAGAAACTTTATTAGAAGTAGAACCCCGCATTAGGGATTTTACTTCTAATAAAAAAATCCTGAAATATGCGTTGTATTATTTGTTTTGAAGAATATTTATACCGAGTTTGAAGTTGATACACGGAAGGAAAATTTTCCATACAAACTTTTACACCCCATTTCACCATGTTAAGAGTTGATTTTCGAAATATCCTTTCTTATTGCACTTCTACACCTTCTAAGAAACTCATGTTCCAAGTTTCAAGTTGGTGCACGCAAGGAATATCATTTTCCATACAAACTTTTACACCCCCTTTCACCCCTTTAGGGGTTGAATTTCGAGAAATCCCTTTTTAAACGATGCTTCCAAAATAAAATCAACACCCTCCCCAAATTTCACGTTTCTACCTTTAGCGGTTTAGGCTGGGCGATGATGATTCAGTCAGTCAATCAGTCAGTCAGTCAGGACTTTGCCTTTTATATATATACATATCCAATAAATTCATTACTCAACTACCCGATCCGAACGAGGGTTGGAGCACCAGGAGGGTTTGTTCCACAACCTGATAAAATGCTGACTCGTTCCCTATCTCAGGCAAAATCGAATCTCGCACTCGAAAAGTGTATGAGCGCTAGTTCGAAAGAAAACGAAGACCAGTACTTACGTTCCAACTCTTTCCTCTCTGGTAAGGCCAAGTTTGCTTACTTTAGTGATACTGCGTTTCTTGCTGCTTTTTGCACACCTCCGATGGCACGAGAGAAAGAGAGAGAGAAAGCGCAGCTCGTGATCCCGGAATAGAATTTGTTAACATTACACAACGTGGATTCATATACAAGGCAGCGGCGTGTGTTTGTTTGAACGCGTATTACGTGCACGTTAAACGAGGGCGCAGTGGTGAAATGGCAGCGGTTTGGTAATATCGGCGAAAAGCCGAAGGGCCTGCAAGGGTTTATGCCCGCGTCGCGGCGTAGAGTACAGTTTGGTCTTTACCTAGACATATGGAACGACGTGGCAGCCCTCCTACGGGAAAGGAACTATGCCCGACCAATTCTGATGTCCTCACCAACGACCTCATCTACTCGCCTCGTCTTGACTCTGCTATACGACCCTCGCCCTATACGCCTCGCTCCGCCTATACCTTAACGATCTCGGAGTACTCGCCGTCGCCACCGGAAGTGCCGCGAATAGCCTCGGGAAAGGTAACACGACGCCTCGAGGCGGATCAACGTGGACGGATTTGTGGTGCGATCTTCTCTTTTTTATTTCCATGACACGCGAGATGGAAAAAGATATATGTATGGTCGAGGCGATTCTCGTTGCAGTCGACCTCCGGGCATGCAGAGAGTGCGTTGATAGATTGATGGGAGAAATAATTGAAGGGAAAAATTGCGGTCAAGGGCGACTCTCAAATTAAGGGGCCACATCCGAATAGACGGCGGTAAAAATTATTTTTGGAAATTATTATCTCAAATAGTATTTGTCCGATTTTATCCAAGTTTGTTTTATTCAAAAGTATAAATATTCAGGTACGGTCTGCGATCCCCGTTTCTTACACATTTTTATTGATCCTTCGAGAACATGTACAGAGAACCCAAACAAAATGTATTATCATCTACTTTTGTACGTTTGTTTACAATGGTGCGCGGCAAACATCCCCATTTGGCGACCAGTGTTCCGGACGTTCCATTAATGTGAAAATCAAACATATTCTTAATTTGTATGACTGTTTCGACATTTGGTATCAGATACAGCAAAAAAATATTATCAAATGGCGGGATGCTAAACTTTGATTATCAATTTTTCCTCTTTTTCTGACCATTCTGACCCAAAATATTGGATAAAGTAAAAAGTTCTGAGCGTTTTCCGCTAGATGTCTTTAGTGAGCCATATCCCACGATGTATACATCGCATCGGGTCATACCATACGGCGATTTGAAGGTGACATTACGCTTCAAAAAAAGTTCTTTGACAATTTTGTGTTTAGTGAAGCCAGTTGTGTGTTACAGCGTCCCAAAATGGAGGTAAAAAAAGAGAAAATTCGATACATTCTTCAGTACCACTACGACCAAGGTGAAAAGGTGGAGCAGGCGGCCAAAAAAATTTGTGCTGTTTATGGACCCAATACAGTATCGAATGCAACAGCAAAGCGGTGGTTCCAACGATTCCGTTCTGGTAATATGGACGTCGAAGATGAGGCACGCTCTGGTAGACCAATTGTCGAAAATGTCGATTAAATCATGGAAATCGTCGAGTCGGACTGAAGATTAGCCAGAAAACCGTTTGGAACCATTTGCATAAGGCTGGTCTCAAGAAGAAGCTCGACGTATGGGTGCCACACGAATTGTCGCAAAAGAACCTTTTGGACCGGATTGATGCCTGCGATTCTTTGCTGAAACGTAACGAAATCGACCCATTTTTTAAGCGGATGGTGACTGGCGATGAAAAATGGGTCACATACGAGAACAACAGCCGAAAAAGATCGTGGTCCAATCGCGGTGAGCCGGCCCAAACGATCGCCAAGTCCGGATTAACGGCCAAGAAGGTTTTGCTGTGCGTTTTGTGGGATTGGAAGGGAATCATCCACTATGAGCTGCCCCATCGGGCCAAACACTCAATTCGGACCTCTACTGTCAACAACTGACCAGATTGAAGCAGGCGATCGACCAGAAGCGGCCAGAATTGGCCAATAGGAAGGGTGTTGTGTTCCATCAAGACAAAGCCAGGCCGCATACATCTTTAACGACGCGCCAGAAGCTCCGAGAGCTTGGATGGGAGGTTCTATCGCACTCGCCGTATAGTCCAGACCTCGCACCAAGCGATTATCACCTTTTCAAGCATTTGCAAAATTTTCTTGATGGTACAAAACTGGCCTCAAAAGAGGCTTGTGAAAATGAGTTGGTCAAGTTTCTTACCAATAGTTCAGTAATTGGTTGATAATAGCGATAAAAAGGGTCAGTAATTTATTAACGTCCGTGGAACTTGTGGAACTCAGGCGAAAATTTTGATTTTTTTTCTTTCGTTGGTTTTCTTATGATTACTAAAAAACCGCTCATGATAAAAATGTTGGACCTCAGGATCTAAAAACGAGAATGTTGTAGCTTCAATTCTCGTTTTTAATTTTTGCTCTACGATGATTTTTCGCGGAGATACAGCTTCTTGAAAATGACCCAAAAATTTTGGATCTTTTTCTTGGTCCTTTAATTGTTGCGCGTAGTGTATATATAAATTTATTTATATATATATATATATATATATATATATCAACTCTATAAATATATAAAAATAAATATAAATAAATAAACAATAAATATTTATTATATAAATATATATAAATTCATTTATTTATTTATTTTTATATATAAAGAACGTGAAGCCCGTCGAATAAAAAACCCTCGATTTTTTTCGTTCATCAAACATATTGTAAGCCATAAAAATAAATTCTGTGAAAATCGTTAAACGCTTTACATTGAATTGCGGCAGGGCTCTTTCCGGGCATTTTGATTCACTTAGAGGCCTTATCGGGTCGCTTATCCGCGCGACTTTTCTTCACAATTTCGCGGGAATTTTCTTCTTCCTCGTGTATACGAAGGTGGCAGTACAATATCGCGCATATAGAGTCGTCGCATTGTTGAGAAGGCCGCGCGATGCACCCATATATATATTCACCCATGCACGTTCCAATGTCGTCGCATTCCACGTTGATCGTCGGCAAAAGGTTAACGACCATCTAAAACCTACCCAAGGGATATCTATGGATGCTTCCGCGGGAAGGAGGCGGGGGGAGGGTAAGGGTGAGGTTAAAATGGAGCACCGAGCGTTAGTGCTACCTGGGGCCGGCGTTGCAACTCGCTGGATTAGCCTCGAGATTGCAAATTGCGTAATAATTTAGCCGACGAAAACGGCTGATTAAATTCCCTAGTAGTCAGACGGGGTTGTAACGCGCGACGAGTGGTAACTTTGCCGTCGATGTTTCCTCGAAACCCGATAAGTTACGTCGGACCAAGAATCGATGCGAGGAAACATGCCCTTAGTGCGGTCACATCACTACCAAAATTCACAGAGCAAACGGAAGATCTTTCCGGTCTGGAAAGCGCGATGTATACATATAGATGTGAGTGTGGGTGTATACATTTTCGATAAGACAACTTGAGACTTCGTGTAACCTGATATTTACATTCTATATAGAGGGTGGCTCAAAAGTCGTGGATCAAATGAAGTGGAGAGGTAGCCAAGATCATTTTTAACCTAAAAGGTCATATGCAGGTTGGTCCGTTTCTCAACCATTCGAAGGCTAGAATTTTTTTTTTCAATATTCTTGGTAAATCGATCCCCGCTGTACAAAAGAATTAATTTTTTTAAACTACTTACCATATGCAGGTTAATTTTTTAAAAGATGTAGCCTGATGATGTGGCTTTCGCATGAAAATGTCGTCTTCATAATTGTCATCATGAGCTCTTAAAATGAATTCGTAATAACGTTTTGGATCATAATTTTTTCCCTAGATTTTCATCATTGATTTAGAAAGAATAATAGTCTAAACTTGCCCCTGTAGTAGGAAAATTCGTTCACTTTATGAGGATTCTAAAAAGGTACAACTGATAGCGCTGACCCTCGAAACTTTTTTACTGTCGATTTTCGATGGCTCAAGCAAATGTGAGCCGTTAATTTGCATTGGGAACGCACTAGCTGAATGCAGAGCACTTATGGCGGGTACGTAGAAGGGACATGGTACTAACAAAACCGATTCTCAAATAGATAATAAGTGATTCTCCAACTGAATCGACGTTTGTTCACTTGTTGTCTGCTTATTACTTGTTGCAATACTATTACTTGTTTTAATGGTATTACAATAAGTAATCATTTTCACAATTTCTATACGTTGCTCGATCGTGTAATTGACTCCATGACTAAACCTGAATACTTTCTGATGCAAGCTGTCAAAGATTAGTACTCTATCCCGTAAAGTAAAGGGTAGAGTTAAGTCGGGCCCATTTTAATTTTCCCTAACTGTATTAAGGCCCTTGTTTGGAAGCCTCACATGGGCCATGAGTGGCCGGTTACATTTTGCTACCGAGGGCCATTGAAGGCAAAATAACCAGGTCCTTTAAAATTGCCTCAACGGTGCCTCATAACAAATTATTACAGCCATATGCGTAAGTGCGTGTGGGTGCACAGTGAAAGAGAAATGTGTTGTTTCAATACATTTGAGGCTTAGAATTCTGTCGCATATTTTGACACGTTTGATCCTGCGTTGTTCGAATGAACGCACTGCATGCGTGTTGGTTCAAGGTATCACAGCTCGCCTACTAAACGCATAGTTTAATTATTATATTTAATCGATCTCGATAATTATTATGCCACAAATTTTTTAGTCAAGCAATTTATACTGATTTGCCTCTATAACAGCAAAGTCTAGTATTGGGGAAATAGCTACTAGGGAATTTACAACTTCAACCCTTAAAGGGCCTTCACTTGGTCTCCGTACTTAGACCATAGTTTTAGTCAACCTACCTAACCTACCATTCCCTAATAGGGTCCGGTCCGGCTCTTTTGCGCAAAACCTTACTATGGAATCCAAAAATAATCCTTTGAAGGTCCCGAATTGTATTAGGGATGCCCGGCCAATTTTCCGCACGAGATGTTTACCACAAAAAAATGGCGCGCAATTTAAAATGTCATGTTATTTTGAGACACCCTTTATTTGAACTTTAAACGCCAATATCTTGGCCAATTTTTGTCGCGCGATATTTAAAAAAGAAGCATTTTGCCCAGATGACGCATGTTATGTGGATGGATGGAAAGGAAAAATGTATGGTCACAAAGGAAACCCTAATAGTGGCGAATCACTCTGTAAATATATATATATATATACATATATATGAGTAATAGCGATTCGCAATTCTCTAGTATGTTCTCCGACGCCTCTCGTGAGTCGTGTCTTATCAAATACGTCTCTTACGTAGGGAGAAAAGGGAGGATCGAAGGGAATAGGTACACTATGCTCGAGGATAAGCTTTCTCGTCGTCTCCGTCCACAGTATCGTCGACGTCGTTTCCACTCGTGATCTCGCTGAGATTTCAATTTGATTTTGCACCCTGTGCAGCCGCGGCTGCTGTGGCACGTGGCTGTTTTATCGTCCGTTCGGGAGTTTCCGGTTCAATTGAGGTTTTCTCCGCAATTGTTGCGAATGGTAGGCTTTGCGTGAGTGCGCGAGTTTGCACACATACATGTTTCTGTGTAAACGGCAAGCGCGAAACATCGTCGGACAAAGTTGTTGCACACGAATGATCTTTGTAGTGCAATTTGGGCGCATAGAGAGAAAGAGAGAGAGAGTGTGAGAGAGAGAGAGAGAGAGTGAGAGAGAGAGAGAGAGAGAGAGAGAGAGAGAGAGAGAGAGAGAGAGAGAGAGAGAGAGAGAGAGAGAGAGAGAGAGAAGCTGCGGTCAGAAAGAGAGAGGGAGAGAGAGAGGCAGTCAGAAAGAGAGAGAAAGAGAGAGAGAGAGAGAGAGAGAGAGAGAGAGAGAGAGAGAGAGAGAAAGAGAGAGAGCGAGAGTATGTCCAGAAAGTCTCGTTCGTGATTCGCCTTGCGGACCATACTTCGGGGATTTACTGATTGCCGAGGTTGCTGCTGCTTTATAGGATACACGGTGGCCGCGGCCCATCGGTACCGTACCGAGCCAGAGAGAGAAGTGTAAGAGAGAGAGAGAGAGAGAGAGAGAGGGAGGGAGAGAAATGACTTGCGAAAGTTCGATACGCGAGAGAGAGAGAGAGAGAGAGAGGGAGAGAGAGAGGGTTGAAATCTCGCCGTAGGATGTTTGTTGGCGTATGTGATTCCTCCGCTGCTGCAAGCAGAACGAGCCACACCAACTCTCGCGCATAACACGATCCGCTGCCGAAATAACACACTCGTCGGCCACTTTCATCGGGCATCACACGTATTTCAAGTTTTCTAACCTATAAGTACATGGCTGTGTGTGTATACACATACACATACACACACACACACACTGAAACGTGCAGCTGGAATATTCGCGAGGAAACCTGGAAAGTTTCGCCTCGTCCATTTGAACGCTCTCATGCTCGCGGTCCACTCCGGGCGTTCTCCATTCTCACAGTTCCGCAAATATATATATATATGGTAGAGGGAGAGAGAGAGAGATATACGGAATTGAAGAAAAGTGGGCCAGGGGCTCCAGCAGTTCCACGACATCCCTCCAGGGGACGCGTTAACCTCGCGCACTTGGCCCAACCGTATATTGCAAAATTCCCCGGGAGTTATCCTCCCGCACGAGCTCTTGCGGAGATTTTGAAAAGCTTCGCGTGTATCGCAGAGGAGACGCGGCAACTGCGAGAAACCGGGACTGAATTGCGAGTTTGCGGGTCTTTGTTCGATAGTTCTTGGTTGCGCGCTGGAGAACGATCCAAGTGTTCTATGGTGTTCTATGGGGGTATCGGAGCTAAAGTTCAAATTTAACGAAGCGCTACGTTTGATAGGAAGAAACGTGATATGCTCGTAAGTGTTCGTCAGAGGGCCGAAAAAAGACTCGGCTCAGGAGGCTGATTTTTTTCAAATTTAATATTCGGTTAGCTTCCATTTTTTATTTTTGTTTAGTTCAATGTTCTGTTGGCTTTGATTTTATTACATTTTTAAATTTAAAGCTCGGTTGACTTTGAGTTTTTCTTTTTTTTTAGGTTTAATTTTCTGTTGGCTTCGATTTCTTTTATATTTTCTTGAATTTAATATTCTGTTGGCTTTGATTTTTTGTTTTTGTTTTTCTTCAATTCAATATTCTGTTGGGTTCAATTTTTTTTCAATTCGTTATTTTGTCGGCTTTATTTTTATTTTTTCTATTTTTTTAAATTTCATATTCTGTTGACATTAAGTTCCTTTGTTTTCCATTTTTTTAATTTCATATTTTGTTAGCATTTACTTTTTTTATTTACCGTTCTGTTGACATTGAATTTGATCTTTTTTTTTCATTTATTTTTATGTTAGCTTTGATCTTTTTCTCTCAATTTAATATTCTGTTGGTTTTCATTCTTTCTTTCTTTGTTTTCAATTTAATATTCTGTCGGCTTCGCCATCATTCGATGTTGAACTTCTAGAGATCTACGAAGGGGTCGCTGAACTTTGTTGAATGTGAACTTGAAATATTGGAGTAGTAATTTTTTATTTAATTTTTAATTATTTTTCCATCGAACTATTTGTCCTCTGGGTATTTCATCTCGACCCCCTCGGTTCTCGAGTTAGTATTTTCGAAAACTACGCCACTTCGGAAATAGTTGAATAATCTTGTGGAAAAGAATTAAAATAGGAATAATTCGGAGGTTAATTAAAAGCAAATCTCAGCCCCTTCGGGCTTTTCTGAAACGAGATATCAATTTCCACATAAAACCGCAACAAAACAAAAACAACGCCATTCGAGAGGACTTTAACTGAGCAGCAAAAAAGTACCAACTTGTTCCAAAACGGTACTTCGAGATTCTTCTCTTCGCCCTTATCACGCAGATGCGATTCCCCCTACTCCTCGTCCTCGCGATTTGCCCAGGTAGAATTAATCAAACATCATCTATCAAGTAAACCGGAAACCATTTTCCGGACTCGTTTCCCAGCTCGATCTCAGTTCCTTCTTTCTCGTCTGTCATCATGGCTCGTTTAGTTTTTTTTTTTTTTTTTTTCTTCTCGTTATTTGCTATTCCTCGTGTGTGCCTTGCGATCCGAGGAGCGAACCTTAATTCGAAACGTATCCGGAGTGGAATTCGTCAACGAGCAGGTCCTGTGCGTGGGAGTAGGTGCGAGACTGGAATACGCGAGTGAGTACACGGCAGCAGTTGCGTATGCACGCGTGCGAGTCATACGGGAAAACACAACTCGATTGTAAACTGTGATCGGGGACCGCGTTGCGCAGGTAAATGTTCGAACGTACCAAAAAACCGGCAAGAGGCGTAGACGAAGAAGGGACGGCAAGGGGAAAGCACGGATGAGCAGGGGGAGGGGGGGGGGGGGGGGGGTACAACAGAGTACTACGCAGCAAACGGCTTCATGAAGAGCGGCCGCAGTATTGCGCGATTACGTGATTGGAATACTTGACGAGAGACGAAAATGGCGAGTGTGTCAACCGCCAGCACTTTCGACTCAACGTGCCCCCATTATTGCCGTTGAATTCTAAACAATAACAAATACGGACAATGGACGAGATACGCAAATATCGTGGACTCTTACCAATCTTCGATTAGAGCGAATAGCCGCACGATGTAGGGTTGTAGGACAAGCTGTCAGAATCTGAAAAGATCGTGACGTAGTTCCAGAGATTAAGAACAAAAATGTTACGTTGCTGAAATGTAACCGGACGAAAAATTGCGGCGCGTTTAACGGCTAGAGGGATTTTGTTGTTCTATGCAAAAGCTTTGGGCCCGAGAGAACAGTTCGATTTTTCAGGATTTTTTTCTGATGGGAGTTTCGGGATGACGAGGTCGAGAATTTACACACAATTCGTACATAGCTTTGTCGGATTTGAGTTTTTTTTAAACCAAAAAATAATGATAAACAATGAAGTTATTATTGTTCAAGGCCATATTTTACTCTTGAGGCCTAACCTTCGGGCTTGATGGTGAAAAAAAAATGTTAGTATCCATTTTTTTTTACAATCTTTTTATTGATTCTAGAACTTAGGAGAGAAAATGTGGTGGAAAAGAAATAAAGATCGAAAACGTTATGGGCCTCTAAATATGGCCGTGAAAAAAAGGGTTGAGAAGGTTGACGTGACTCCAAAGCTCCCATTGAACTGAAACAGAAATCAAATCAAGTTTCCTGATCAATAAGAATGTCGTTATGGTAGGTACCAAAGCGAAAAAAAAATTAATCGTGACTATCTGAAAAAGTTCATTTGTTGCCCTATCTTTCTCGAAGTGTAACATTTTTTAAATAGTAATAATAATAATTTCGCAATACCCGAGGTAGGGACGATAGAGAGATATATACTGAAGGTCCATACCGAATGTGAAGCCGCTCGGTTGAATAAAACTCGAGATTTTATGTCAACCAGGTTAAAAAAATATTTTTGAAAAAAAATGAGTTTTCTGTACAATTTCAGGCAAATATACTTTCAGTATGATGATAAAACTTTTGTATGACCGAAAACTTATTTGAAATTTTGAAAATTACGTGAATGACAAGCTGTATTAAAAAATTAATTAAATAAAAAATGTATTTAATTAAAAAACACGTTTTTAAAACGGACTAAAAAGTATAAAATAATTTCTCGTAGTCCCATACAGATTTATAACCCAATACAGATTGTCCTGAAAATTTGTGATTGTGAATTTTTATTAGCTATGAAAATAATTGTAACATTTAAAACGAAAAACGTGGGGCGCATGCAATAGATAATAGTGAGGAGTGCAGGGCGCAGCTGCCGTTGAGAAAACTCACACAACAGTTCATATCATTTGCAGTGGAATAAAATTGTTAGTGACTTAGGTGAACTATTCATGGATGAATTATCTTTTGCACGCGCCCCACATTTTTCGTTTTATATCTTACAATTATTTTCATGGCTATTAAAAATTCACAATCACAAATTTTCAGGATAATCTGTATCGGGTTATAAATCTGTATGGGGCTACGAGAAATTATTTTATACTTTTTAGTCCGTTTTAAAAACGTAGTTTTTTAATTTTTTTATTTAATTAATTATTTTCTGCTTTGTAGTCTTGCGTTTGTAAAATTTTGCAAACTATTTTAAACGTCTTGATGAGATTATGACAGAGACCTGTGGCAAATTTCAGCTTTAGTTCAGTTTTTCTTTACCTGATCATATCTGAAATACAAATAGCTTAAGTTGGGTGGCTGTCTCCTTGACCATCGTAGAAATTGTCACTAATGCACTATTTACTATTAATTATTATTTTTTTATTCTTTATTTTTATCTTTCATTTAACTATATTGCTTTATTTATTTTTTTCACAATTTTTTCCCTCTTTTTCTCTCTCTTTCTTACACTTTTTAAAAAATATTTATATTTATCTTGTCTCTCAGTTTGTTTGTTTGTCATCCAGTTCTGAGCTGTATTAGAAATTTCACGCTTAAACAGACAAACAAACGATAATCTCAATCGCTCTTGTTTGAGCATGATCAAGTGCGTCACTAACAAGGCGAGAGATATATTCATCAGCTGTCGATGTTTAAAAACGATTGCAACATTTGTATCGAACAGACAAACAAACAAACAAGCAAAAAAGAAGGCGTGTTAATATTGCATTGTCATCCAGTTCTGAGCTATGTTTAAAATTTCAAGTCTCTAGCACATCCGGAAGTTAGTTTAAAATCGATTGCAAAATTTGTACTGAACAAGCAGACGGACAAGAAAGTGAGCCAATAAAAACGTTCAATTTTCGACAAAAAATAATAACTTTAATCATTTGTTCTCAACAAACGATATTAAAAAGCATGCAGTCGATCGAATGTACGAGGGATTGCGTACCTCGAAGGAGGTTTTGGTCAGGGCAGGTTATTCTGTGCGGAGTAATTTTTCTTCGAAGCTACCAAATTGCGGTTTGGTAATTCAATGAACTTGTGTACTCTAATGGACAACGTACCCCCGATCAGACCAGACACGGACTGGACGTCCCGTGTTCAAGGACGATACCCTATCGAGGCCTTAAGGTACCCTTATTGTGCCCTCGCCACCTAACCTATATAACCCAAACTGCAAATCGCCTGGAATCAACACGGAAGTTCCCTATTTGATGAACTTCATCATCTAAGCGCACCCGTCTATATAATAAATGATATGAAAGTGTTCCGAGCACCGGAAGAGAGTGATGCTGCGCACCTTTGTAACGAAGCTTTCGAGTACGAAATTTTATTCTTTGCGCACGGGTGGCTCTGAAAGAATCGCGGATAATCGTGACCAACTGTAGAAAGGGCCTCGACGGATGAGCAGGAACAACGGGCTGGGAGCAGTGGGAGGGGGTGGCTTTTCTGAGGAATATGGAGCGGTAGAGGGTGGAAAAAGTGGCGGAAAGAGAAAAACTGAACAAAGTAGAGTCAGGCGCGAATAAGAGGATCCGGAAGAGTGGAATAGGGAGGAAATAGGATTCCATTTGCGTTTAATCGGAAGTGCTACTAGCCCTTCACTACCGTGGCTTTCTCCCGGCCAACTCGTCTCACTCGTCGCTTCCTTTTCTCCCAATGACGACTAGGAAAGCTTGTCCGTGCGGGCATTAAAGCAGGTCTCTTGTTGTACGTGTATACAGATCGAGGAAAGGCCGACGAGCCGAAAAATCGTTTGTTTGTATCAGACCTTTTCTCTCTCTCTTTTTTTGTATACACGCCCTTTTTCCTTGACCCTTAACCATCGCTACCAATAGACCAGACCCCTAGATTGACACTCGGCAAAGCCAGAAAGAACCTCTCTCTCTCTCTCTCTCTCTCTCTCTCTCTCTCTCTTTCTCTCTCGCATCAACTTCTCTTTTTCTCTTTCTTTGCACCTTCTCTTTCGCGCTCTTTGCACCCTCTTCCTCTTGCTCTTTCTCTTTGCACCCTGACTCCCTCTCTTTGCACCTTCTCTTCCGCTCTCTTTGCACCCTCTCCGTCTTGCTCTCTCTCCTTGCACCCTAACGCCCTCTCTTTACACCTACTCCCTCTCACCCTCTCTCTCTCTCCCTTTTCGGTTCTTCCTCTCTCTCTCTCTTTGCACCCTTTCGCCCTCTCTCTCCCGCTCAGTTTGCACCCTCCTTCCTGTGTCCCTCTCTCTCTCTCTTTGCACCGTCTATTCTTCTCTCTCTCCCTCTCTCTCTCTCTCTCTCTCTTAGCACCCTCTTTCCTATTTTCCTCTCTCTTTCTTTGCACCCTCTCTTCCTCTCTTTCTCTCTCTATCTTTTTGCACCCTCTCTCCCTGCACCCTCGTTCACTAGTCCTTACAGTTTCTCAGGCACGTTCCTATCTCGCCCGCGGGCAAGAGATAAAAAGTGTGCGACAGAAATACAGAGAGAGCGAGAGGGAAAAAGAGAGAGAGAGAGAGAGAGAGAGAGAGATGGAGTGAGAGAGAGAGAGAGGGAGAGTGAGGGGGAGAGAGAAAAGGAGGAGAGCGAAAGGGAGAGAGAGAGAGAGAGAGAGAACAAGAGAGGGGTAAAGCAAAAATTGTATTTCTCGTTATAAACCTGTCACGAAACGTTCATACGAGCCTGCAAAAAAAGAACTGAAAATTTCAAAAGTCACCACGCAGTGCTGCCAATCGCAGACCTTTGTAAGATCAAAAACAATTTTCCTCACCTCTCCTCTCCAGAACTAATCATTCCGATACCTTCATAATAATAATTTCAAACAAATCTATTTTCACCATTACCATTCCCAATTTTTTCCACCAAAGATTAGCGAGAATAACATAAGAGAGGCAAAAAAGGGACCGCGCTGTGACAGATGTGGACGTGAAAAAATCGTAAAAAGGGCTCCCCGGAGTGGCTATAGGTAACCCAAAAAATGAAGGTTGAGCGCAGAAGACGCGAGCTTGATGCGAGACAAGGGAATTAGCATTCGATTCAAGATCCATTTTGTTCTTGTCTCGAAAGCTACTCCGAGTCTGACGTAATTCAGGATTCACGCGTCGAAAACGCGAGACGGTAGTCGACTGAGCAAGAGGCAGGACGGCCAAGGGTTGAGGGGTGGTTGGAAACTGGCTCCGTTCGAGTTGTCAGGGATGGCGCGACGACAAAGGGGTTGAGGCTGAAATCTTGGCCCGTCCGGAGTCAGCTTTCCGACCCTTCTCTCCGCCCCCCCCCCCCTTCCCCCGTCCCTCTCTCATATTCTTCATACCCCGTACAACACTCTATTCCTATACAGCAATCCCTTTTACTCTTCGTTCGCCTTCCGTTTCCCCGGCTTGTCTCGACATGTACAACTTGCGCGAGATATCTCCTAACTCATTTTCCGCACTAAATTTCCATCCCCGTGTCTTCGGCGCAACGAAATATCGTTCTCATTACCATTAGTGTATACGAGGAGAGTCGCGAGTTTCAACGCACCGAGTGCGTGTAGTTCGGCTCTATACTCGTCGCTCTTTCCGTGTACGTCAGGCCGACTTGAAAACTCGAATGAGTTCGCGCGTGCTAGAGCAGCTCATATGTATGGCATCAATCCGATCGGATTTTGCGATTTTGTAGGCCGAAAAGTACCTCGATGATGTTTCAGGAATTTCCCAAACATATATATATATATATACCAGGTCTGTAAATATGAAACCGGAATTTGCCCATAGATGGCCCTAGCTATCAATGTAGTTACCGTCAAGTCGCGTCATTGGTGCCATTTGCTTTGTTGACATCTGACAAAGATTTTTAACTCACAACAATACAAATTTCATACCCCAACATAGTTTGTTACGGCGTTGAACATGTTGAGTTTTGTGCCGGGAAATTACGATTTGCGGACAGTATTAATTTTCTGTTACCATTTGAAGAAAACTGCTGCAGAATCGCATCGAATGCTTGTGGAAGCTTACGGCGAGCATGCTCTTGGTAAATCACAGTGCTTTGAGTGGTTAAAAAAATTCAAAAGTGGCGATTTCGACGTGAGAAAGGAAGAACGTGGGAGGCCACCGAAAAAGTTTGAAGACAGCAAATTGCAAGCATTGTCGGATGAGGATGACAATGAAACTGTTAATACTGAACGCTACCGACAACAAATGATCGATTAGAATCAAGCTATGCGTGAAAAACGACCAGAATATCAAAAAAGGCGGCACAAAGTGATTTTGCTTCATGATAATGCACCATCACACACAGCAAAACTGTTCAAGGAAACGATTGAGGCGTTTAGTTGGGAAATACTTTCGTATGCGGCTTACTCACCAGACTTGGCTCCGTCCGATTACCACTTATTTGCATCGATGGGACACGCACTTGCTGAGCAGCGCTTCACTTCTTAATTGCAATTAACTATTAATTGCATGTTGCAATTCATTTATGTGGATTAAGCTATGTTAATTGCAACTCGAAATTAAAACAATTGCAATTATATTTTTTAATTGTTCTAAGAAACAATTAAAACTAACAATTAATTTATTTTACTTTACAGATATAAGATACGACGTGTTTGTTTGGGTTTTTTAGGCTTACGCAGCGCCCTATACAACAATCAGTTTTAATTGTTAGTTTTTAATCAAATACACCAAAAAGATTGAGAATTGATTCATTTCTAATTGTGGAAAGTCACGATTAACAATTGATTAATTGTTAATCGTGAGTTTTCACAATTACAATTAATTAATTGTTAATTGTTATAATCGTGATTAACTATTAATTAATTGTTAATATTTAGTTACCCTAGCAATTAAATTTTGCTCAACACTGATGCGGGCCTAAGTCGCGACGCAAAATTCGCCAAGTTGAGGTCTGCGAAAGGCAGCGTTCTTGGACGCGACGAGGAATTGACGGCCTCGGGTTATCCTGCACACTCTCGTTCACTGCAACAATGTTTTTTTTCTGCAGACCTCTATATATGCAATTGACGCATGAGTCGGTGCGCGGCTAAACAGTCACCTATCCGAGTATTAACCCGGCAGATTCTTCGAATCGAATAAACAGTGGGCAACTTCATCATTGGATTATATCACACATATACTGAGTCCCGTTTCATTGATGATCAAATAAAAACTCGGTAAGCCGCGAGATTAAAATAAGTTGGTTTTTTTTTCATTCAATTATAAACATACTATTTTCCGCTCGGTGTACGAAGGCTCAACAAAATCCTTTTCGAAGTGACTGGCTCGATTATGAAGAATACTATTCTCATGAGAAATCAAGCTGAACAGCGAGGGAGAGAGAGAGAGAGAGAGAGAGAGAGAGAGAGAGAGAGAGAGAGAGAGAGAGAGAGAGAGAGAGAGAGAGAGAGGATAAGGGATTTCCGCCAACTCTGAATTTCCCGGACGCCTTTCGATAAGCTCGTTCCTCCCGATATACTCCGTTCCGCGCTGGAGCGCCTTCAGGTGTGCAGTAAGCAAAGTTTATGGCTCGTTGCTGCGATAATGGACAGTTCTATGCGAGGCGCTTTATCGGTTTCCCGGCTGCGAGCCCGTCGAAGCCCGATACCCAAAAGAGGGAGAGCACACCCGAGGTGGATGTAGGGCCAGGGTGGAGGAAGGGTCCATTCATTCGGATTCATGATCGTCCGAAGGACGTTTCTTCTTCTCTTCTCTCCTTACTTCAGCGTAGTGTGGATAATACAGGCTCGGAGGTAGAGCACAAGACGCGACGAGGAAAGAAGAGAGATTATGGCGAATCGCCCTGGACGTTCGAGGGTTAAGGGAAGGCGCTGCGCATGCTTTCGAGTCGCATCGGAAAAGTGACGAGAATTGAGCTCGGACGAGTTGCACGATGAGGAGAAGGGCGGGGGAAGGATGCCAATGGTCAGGGGGAAATTGCCGAGGGGCAGGGCTAAATTGCCGAAGGGCAGGGGTAAATTGCCGAGGGGCGGGGGAAAATTGTCCAGAGGCATTGGGAAAAGCAGCGAAGGGGCAGGAGGAAACTGGTGAGAGGAGAAATAAGAGTGAGTTAGGTATCGGTGATGGAAAAGGGCCAAGAAATGCGATGCAAGAAAGGCTTGCTCGCTCGAGGCCCAAGGGTGAGGTGGAGGGGCGGATCGAAGGAAAATTCAAATCGATAGTGGCATACACGGTACGCGAGTGGCAAGCTCTTAAATTGATCCGAGCCAATTGGACACGATCCATCGTTCAACGGTCCGTAATGCATTGGCCCTTTTCACACATTCGAAGCTTCCAACCTTCGTCTATTCATCCATGTACTATTTCCGTCCTATTTCAGTAGCTCTCCTCCTGCCCTCTCTCACTCTCACTCTCCTCACCCTTTCGTACTCTCGGATTTTGCTTTGCCCTTTGGGCATCTACGGCTCGTTATTGCTCTCTCTCTCTCTCTCTCTCTCTCTTTTTCTATCTGACTCTCACTCACTCTCTCTCTCTCTCTTTCTCTCTCTCTTGGAAGGCATACAAAGAGAGAAGGCGACAGTGATGCAAGTTCAGTACCTATATAAATGTACGTGTGCTCGCCGCCACCATTCGCGCTCTCGCATATACCGCGGAATCGAATACGGCCATTTTTTTTTAAATCGCATGTGAAAGGCGCATCGAGTATAAACGATTTTACATAGCGCCAAGTGGACAACGGGGCATGATGAAACGAGACCAGCGGGCTTGCGAATCTACTCGTTTGCCCGAAAGCGTTTCGTTGCGCACCCCCTTTCCTCTTTCGCCTTCCCACTGCAAGTTACTGGCTAATTTACATTAGCAGGTATTAGTTAGTTCACACGAGCAGTTAAAAGTTAGTCTACATGAGCAGTAACCAGGTAGTTAACGCGACGAGTTACTAATCAGTTTACAGGACCAAGTTACTAGTTAGTTTAATGCACTAGTTACTGGGTAGTTTTCTGTACTAGTCACTAGTAAGTTTATTGTACTGTTACTGGGTAGTTTTCTGTACTCGACACAAGTTAGTTTACTGTAGTACTGATCCCTAGTTAGTTTAACGCACTAGTTACTGGTTGGTTCGCTGTACTGGTAACTTAAGTTAGTTTACTGTCCTAGTTACTAGTTAGTGTGCTATGCTGGTAGTTAGTTAGTTTACTGTACTGCTGCAGTTTACTTTACAGGTTAGTAGTTAGTGTACTTCACTAATTACTAGGTAGTGTTCTGTACTAGTCACTGGCTAGTTTACTGTACGGGTTCCTAGTTAGTTCACTGTACTAGTTACTAGCTAGTTCACATAGGCTGTTACTAGTCAGTTTTATTGCACTGGTTACTAGCTAGTTTACATGGTCACTAGTTAGTTTTACTGTAGTAGTTGCTGGTTAGTTTGGTGTACTGGCAACTCGTCGGTTTACTGTACAGGTTACTAGTTAGTTTACTGTACTAGTTACTAGGTAATGTTCTGGACTAGTTACTAGGTAGTGTTCTGGTCTAGTTACTAATTAGTTAACTGTACGCATCTCTAGTTAGTTCACTGCACGAGTTACTAGTTAGTTCACATGGACTGTTACTAATTCCCGTGCGGAAAATTGGCAGGGAATTCCTAATACAATTCAGGGCCTTCAAGAGATTATTTGTGGATTCCATAGTAAGGTTTTCCGTAAAAGAGCCGAACCGGGCCCCTATTAGGGAATGATAGGGTAGGTAGGTTGACTAAAACTATGGTCTAAGTACGGAAACCAAGTAAAGACCTTTAAGGGGTATATTTGTAGATTCCCTAGGGGCGATTTCCCCAATATTACTAGACTTAGCTATTATAGGGGCAAATGAGTATAAATTGCTTGACTAAAGAATTTGTGGCGTAATAATTATCGAGATCGATTAAATATAATAATTAAACTATGCGTTTAGTAGACGAGCTGTGATGCCTTGAACCAACACGCATGCAGTGCGTTCATTGGAACAACACGGGATCAAACGTGTGAAAATGTGTGACAGAATTCTAAGCCTCAAATGTATTGAAATAACACATTTCTTTTTCACAGTGCACACACACGCACGTATGCATATGGCTGCAATAATTTGCTATGCGGCACCGTTGAGGCAATTTCAAAGGCCCTGGTTATTTTCCCTTCAATGGCCCTCGGTAGCAAAGTGTGATTGGCCACTGATGGCCCATGTTAGGCTTCCAGACTAGGGCCTCAATAAATTTAGGGACAATTAAGATGGGCCCGATCAAAGCCCGAACTCAATTTCCGCACGGGTTAGTTTGATACACCAGTGAATGCTTAGTTGGCTGCACTAGTTACTAGTTAGTTTGCTGTACTGCAAACTAGTTCAGTATGCTGTAATGGTAGTTAGTTAGTTGACTTTGCTGCTTGCTAGTAATTTCACTTGATCTTTACTAATTTGCTCACTTCACTAGTTACTAGTTAATTCACTTTCCTCGTTCCTAATTAGTTCACTTTACTAGCTGCCAGACGCTTCACATCACCAGTTACCAGCCACTTCATTAATCACTAGTCATTTTACTTTTCTAGCCACCAACTAGCTCACTTTACCAATCTTTACTCAATTTATATTTGAACCATCCTTAACTCAACTGTCACTTCAGTTCTATCAGTTACAACCTTTTTACTCGCATATCTGCAGGTTTTTCTTTCCCAAATATTACTCGTCACTAGTTAGTCCCCTAGTTTACTTTTGCCAGTCACCTATCCTATTCCCCAGTCCGTATTCGCTATTTATCGCTTATGGCAGTTGTACCACCGCATCGCACGGTATTCATTGAAACTCATTGAGTTTGAATTCATCGTGACAATTAGATGCGTAACTAACCATGCCAAGGAAGCTTACTTTAACGCGTAATCCGACACGCGCACTTGATCGCTTTCCTTCTTCCCTTCCTTCGTTTCGTTTTTATTTTCCTTTTCTGGCGTACGACGTACTACGAAAATAACGCACGTGTACGGCACAATCATGCGAAAGTACAATCATATATCCTGGCTGTCGTGTTTTCCTGGATAGTTGCGGGTCTTACCCAATCGTTTCTGCAGCCAACATACCGAGAAGATAGCCTGGGGAATCTCCCACTTTGAGATGTACATGCGTTATAAATTCTACAGCTGCTGCATATGTGTATATATATATATATATATATATACATATGCAGCAGCAATATATACGTATATATGAGAAAAGAATATTTTTTACCCGCTATATCAATGCAATGTTGACTATCAGCCCATTTGGCCATTTGGAGAGCAATCCTGACATTTTTTTAACGGGTCGTTGATTTTGGGTACAGCACGGTGCTTGAAGTGACCTTTCTATAAATACGCTCATATATTTATCGAAGGTGATATTGAAGACATTGAGATTTTTATTCATGTCGAGTGTGGAGACAGTTGACTGCCACGGGGACGGTCCTGAAAGTCAAATGTCGAAACCACATCTGAGTATATATACATAATATATAAATATGTATAGGGTGGCTCGAAAAGAGGCATCCAAAAGGAAAATCTCGATGCTGAACGTAGATAAATCTTGATCTGTATGTGTGAAATCGTAATGTAATATATATGAGGATATATCGAAAAAAAAACATTCATATTGTTGGGCCTTTCACTTTAGATTACCAATGGAAATAGTTTTCCTGAGGAGGAAGCAAAACAAACATAAGTATCTTCAACCCTGAAACAAAATTTGCCATATTTTTCCGAAGTGCTTCTCGAAAAAGAGAGCAGTAGCAAGCAACCCTAAACCTACTTACAGGATACCTTCTTATCCTTGCTACTTGTCTTTATCAAGCCGCCACGCCCCCTCGTAAGATTTTTTCGCAATTTTAATTAGAAGCAAGAGACTGAAAAATTCTTCAGTCTTTTGCCCCTCATCAATATCTATATATATCGAAGTCAAACAAAAAATTATATTTCTTCGATCTTGTTTTTTATATCAATATACGAGTATATGTTTGGGAAATTCCTAAAAGTATTGCTTTTTTTTTTATCGAATAGTGAAAAAAGATCCTAACGGATCATAATGGATACATATTGATACGTTGCATCTAGAGTTTCCTTCTGAACGTCACTTTTGGGGCCGCCCTGTATATACATACACACGTATATATTTATATACCGGGTGGATCAATAACTATTAGCACCTTGGATATATCTTCGAAACTATAAGGTTCACAGAAATATTTGCTGAAATGAAATTGCACAGTACGAAAGGGGCCATCCGATAGCGATAATAGTTTTTTTGCAGGTGGCAGTACTTCGGACATTTGAAGGTCAACTCCATTTTTTTCAATGGATCGGTATGTTTTTTTTTTCTGTATCATGAAAGAGGAGCTTAAAACAAGTTCAACGACCTATAACATAAGGTCATTGAAGGTCATAGAAAGTACAGAAAGGCGATAGTACTTACAGTTTCGGTAGTATTTAGTTTCGATATCTCTAATTTCGCACACCTATTAAAATGAAATACAAATCTAAATATCTCGGATCACTACCAAATATTTGGTAGTGATCCGAGATATTTAGATTTATATCATCGATACTGACCTTGAATGACCTTGAACGACTTTGACCCCCTAATGTTTTTCATGCGGCTTGAGGTGATCCACAAGACGGTTGAAAAAAAATGTACCATTCCATTTAAAAAAGTGGAGGTGACCTTCACTGTGCGTCAGCGCCTCCACCGAAATAAAAAAAAAAAATTGGTCGCATTTGATGGCCCCCTTCACACCGTACAACTTTTGTCCGGAACATTTTTTTGTGACGTCGATAATTACCGAGTTATTTCGGGTGGCAGAGATAAGAGGGACACCCTGTATATATATTTATATATATGTAGGAAGCTGATGAGAGGGGAAAACAACGATATGGCGTTATCCTCTATGAAATATTTCATCATATATTCCAATTTGTGCCACAGACATATAGTCTCGCGAGAGTTGTATGAATCGTGTATCAACCATGTATATATATAGCCAAAAGTATCGCGTGTGTGCGTTCGTGTGTATACTCATCGGATTCGATACAAAACTCACGGTACATAATCCCGTCAAATATATAGATTCGGCTTGTACGAACAAGCTCGATGCTTCCGCGTTTGGTTCTATCGGTCTCAAAGTCATGAATATCGATCGATTTTCGTCCCTCTCTGATCGCCTCTCCATCCCCGTTATAACCAACGAAGATCGGTCTTTGGTTCCACGTACATTCGAGTCGAATTAAAATTCGACCCAGCGAAAGTGCGCAATGTTGTGGGCGAATTTGTTTTCGTTCGTTTTTCTTCGCTTTTAAACACATTTGCTCCAGTGTTGCTTTGTGTGCCCAATACCATTTTTTATGTCTCCAATATTCTTTCATATTTTATGCCAATTTACGAACGGGGTGAAAAATCCATTGATGGCGCATTAAGGTAGCCTCGATTACGGAATCTCATTGTTTTGGGTTAGTTTGGGTTTGGACTAAGTCCTGACAATTTTATTCCAATATACCGCGAGGGTAAAAGTGATAGCGGTATCAAAGAAGGCCGATGATATTTAAAGCGTTCAATTGGGTTTACGAGGTGTTGGATGTTTGTTTGTTTATTATTTTATTATTTTGAGAGGAACATTATTGTATTTTGTGATTTATTTATCATTGCACTGAGAGAAATGTGTGGTATCTTCAATCCTATTATAACTATATTTTTCGCGTTTTTCTGTAAATACCATACACTTTTCTCTCAGCGTGGGATGTTCTTTGTTTTTTTTTTAATTTTTGGCCAACGATTCTTCATGGTGCCTTTCGAGAATTTGCGCCCTAGTCGATTTCGATTTCAATCCTACTTTTGGAATTTTCACTGCGCTGGATCCAGCCTGTAAGGTAAGGATCATCCATCCAAGTATTGGCCAGGATTAGAGCCACACCGTTTTTCTCTTCTCTCCCTTTTTCGTGCATATCAGTGGGATCACGTTATTGCGTCAAGCATTGCGAACTGTGTGACACGCTGCCTGAGTCAACAAGGACCTACGAAAAACGACTCTTTGTCGTTCCGTCTTGCTCCCGTCTCTACATCCGCAATTTCCGTCCCGCGCGCACCGCACCGGGCTTTTCGACTTTCGCGAGCTTTCTCATGGTTCGAGAGCTTGCACCCCCTCCCGCCTTCCATATATTTGTCGCTGAAAACGAGTAAAGAACGTCTCCGCCGTTGGCTCGCCTCTAGAATCCCTTTGCAAAGAATATTCACCCCCTCCCCCCATGCCCATTCTCCCTCTTAGCTCCGGTCTTCATTCCTCGGTCTCTTTTTCCGCCTTCTCGCCCTTCTTGCGTCATCGCTCGCGTCTCTTTTCCCTTTTTTTCTTCGTTTCTCATCGCGGTTTTTCGCGAGCGAAAAGAGAGAGAGAGAGAGAGAGAGAGAGAGAGAGAGAGAGAGAGAGAGAGAGAGAGAGAGAGAGAGAGAGAGAGAGAGAGAGAGAGAGAAAGGGCCAGCGAGAAAGTGAGAGGAGAGGAAGAGAGAGTGAGAGAGAGAGAAAAAAGAACGGAAGAAAGAGAGATGAAGAGAGAGAGAGAGAGAGAGAGAGAGAGAGAGAGAGAGAGAGAGAGAGAGAGAGAGAAAGAGTCTGTACAGAAAGAAAAGTCCATGGTATTCAAGGGAGGTCCGAGCAAAATGAACACCTTAAGCATTCCGCGATTATTGCCGATAATGTATAATAGAGAAAATTAAAACAATTATCTGAGCTTAGTCTTTATTTAATCAACTTTCGAAACGCATTAACAATTTTCCTTAATTATAGTTTAACTAATTGCTATAAATCAAATAACACAAAATGTCTAAGTATCCACTTTGCCCGAGCCCCTGAGTAAAGTAGATACGGCATAAGGGCGGAATGGATAACAACAAAGAAATCTTTGGAAACGTAAGTTACTAAAAAAATGATCTGTGTAAGGTAGCGTATGTTAACTCGTACTTTTTGGCTCTTCCTTTGATGGATTCTCCAGCTTTACATAAATATATTGCTGTTTGCATGACGTTTGCACTCCAAGAAGCTGGCGTCGTCTTTTTTTTCTTGTATTTATTCACCATCTGAAACGAAATATGCAGATTATTATATATAATGAAATTCTTTACGATCACTGGGCAAAATAAATACGGTATTCACTTTGCCCTATTCGCTTTTCCCCACGTGGTCACTCCTGAGGTTATCTCGTTTCAAATAAAAACTATTGCTTCGGATCTCATTTTCTGCACAGTGTATAAAGCTACGTAAACATACATTGCAATCACCCAAAAACAAAGGACGATAGATAAATAACTTTCTTGTTATTAGCAAAATTGATTAGCAAACCTTGATGGATCAATATTTTTCAAGCAAAAACACACTTTGGCTACTCACCAAAGTATTTGCCACGCACTGGGTGACGACGGGCGAACGTTGCTATAGTAATGTGGCGATGGGCAAACGCATCATTTGCGAGTGGTGGCGCGTAGTCACTTTGCCCGGGGTATTAGCTTTACCCGGACTTCCCCTGCCTCAAACGCCGATGGTAAAATAGAGAGTAGTAAAAAAAAAAAAATAGTAAAATGATTGCGGTGTCAATAAACTATAGTTTATTGACACCGCAATCGTCATATTTTTAACACAACTATAAATGAAGAGGATATCTAAAGATTGCGATTTGGGTGGCTTGTTTGACTATCTATTATCCACGTAACAATGATTAACTATTGTAAAAGGCTTGACAATATAGATACCCGAGTCAAAATGTATAGCCTCCTCCGAACACTTGCAGGACTCATTTGTTTTGGAATGCACAAGCCGCCAGCCTCTGTTGAACCTACTAAAACCCTATTTGTCGAGTTCCTGGCCATGAAGAGGCCTCCATTTGGTCCAGCGTAGCCTCTGTTAGTCCTCCAAAACCTTCTTTCGACCTCCAGTTTCAGTGAAACGTGCAGAACACAGGCCTCCTCAACCTGCTTTCGATCTCAAGGCCGTTGCCTCGACCCCACCTAACCTGCTTTGAGCCCAAATTCGATATCTCCTCCAGCAACACTCCATTGTGGCCTGATCCGCAACCCATTCGATGACGAAATAAATACGTTTTCGCTGAATCGAGGGTCTGGAGGGTCTATAGTGCGCCTGCAGTAGGCTGAATGGAGGCTCCAGAGGGTCGACAGTAGGCCGTAAGGGAGGGGGGCAGTAGGTTCTGCGGGAGCCCTCGAAGTAGGCCCATCTGGTGGTTCGCAGGTTCAGTTGCGCTTCGCATTAGCCTCCTTTGAGTGACAATGTCCAATTTCTGCCATTCGGGAAGTTCATTGGAGGCCCTAAGGTATTGGTATTCCGAACATTGTATCCTCGTTTCGATACCCGATAATCCGCTATCGCCAATCTCTGCTCGGGGAAGAAGGTCTTTATTTTGCGGGTTTCCGGCACTGATCAGGCGTGCCTTACTACAGTAGGGAAAGGTGGGGCACAGTGTGTCACTTTTTTTCTATCGAGTTTTTACTCTTACCAAAGTAGTCTGATTAGAGAAAAAAAAAGGTCATAACCGATTTTATAGACCTTTGGGCGTACAATAAAGGTACGATATTTTTGCAAAAAAATTAAAAATCCTAAAATAATCGGTTCGAAACAAATTTGCGGATTGGCTCATTGTGCCCCAAGGGTGGGGTACAATGTGTCAGATAGGTGGGTACAGGGTGTCAAGTGCTGCGAAACGTAGGGTACAACGAGCCGGTTGAAACTCTTATATTTTCTTATATTTTCATACATACCGATAATTTCACAATGGGTATTATTTGCTAATAACATTGGGAGTCGACTCATTGTGCTCAACAACTCGATGACACATTGTGCTCCACACAATTGCCCCACAATATTTGACGTTTTTTCCGGCAAGTGCATTTTTTCTCGAGGCTCAAATTAATTTTGTACTCTTAATAATTCTTCGTGAGCTGCTATTGACTTTCTTTCAGGCCAGCCGAAACTTAATATAAATCACGGACCAACACAAACAATTTCGGATTTTACAAGCTACAAAACTCCGAGAAATCGCATATGGTTGACAGTTGCCCGTGACACATTGCGCTTCCTCGGAGCGTCGTCACTTCTTTGTTTCCTCATTGGGAGTCGAGTCATTTTGCCCCACCACTTGGTGACACATTGTACCCTACTACTAAAATATTTGATTATTGATGAAAATAACTATTAATTAAACTACGAATGGAAAAACACAAGTCACTGAGTACATCATAAATAATAAAACTATCGATTAGGACCGAAAACCGGAGCCGCTACAGAAAGTGTCATTATATTTTATGTTTTCCCGGCGAGCGAAATATTTTTTTTCCAAGCCTCAAATCAATCTCCAATTTTCATTAATCCTTTGTGAGCTAGTATCGACTTTCTTTTAGGCTTGACGAAACCTAATATAAATCGCGGCCCAACACATAAAATTTCGGTATTTACGAGCTACAAACCTCCGAGAAGCCGCATGTGGCTCACTGTGCCACGTGACACATTGTCCCCCACTCTCCCCTATTCCGGACCGCGACTTGATAGAGGCCTGATCAGTCTTCAGGTTGCCGGATCAAAGTTTCAACTCGTGATGTGCATCATTTATCCAACTGCTAAAATATCAATAAGCAGTACTGTATTTTTTTTAGCAGCTATGGCTATGAAATTTTATTGTCCCGTCAGGGGCAATATCAATGATGGTTAAAGTAAAAAACACCATTGATTTCTCTCAGTATACGGTCTCTCCCGACGCAGAAGGATTTCGTATTAAGCAGACGATCACAAGAAAAGCGATCGAGAAGAAAGGAGCGGGACCGCGATGACGAATCTGACGCGCGCCTTACAACGCCGATAAATATAGAAAGACAAAAGACACCACGGTGAAATTAATTAAGGCTTTGTCGGAGGGTAAAGACCGCGCGATTGCGCCCTGCTCGCCGAAGGGAAGAAGGGAAAAGAAAGAGAAGCAAAGAACATCTCGTTTTTCTATCCGTAAGCGAAGTCGGCGTGGAAACGGCTGGAGGTTTTCTTTTTTTACCGAACCGACGGTATGTGAAAATAAACGCTGTCAAAATTTGCCTGCACTTTGTTTCATCCGGATCCCTCGAGTAGAATCGGAGAATATGCGTTTTTGCTTTTGAAAGAAACGTGGCGCCCGATAGACCTTGAGCTTTTGTAAGGAAGCTCGTCAAAGTAAAAAGCAGCTTCGTTGAGTTCTTTTTGATTATTATTGAAATTAATTTTTTCGTTTTTTTTTTCTGGTAAAAAAATTCGTGAAAGGCGGTACCTTAAGCGAAGCTGAATGCCACGGATTGATCGATGGATTATTTATGTCTTGGCCACGGGTCGATAAATCTCTTACATTGACAGAAAAGTTCTTTTGGTAGTAACTAGATGCGTCTATTTGATTTTTTTTATTAACTATATTTTTCGTTAAATAAAATTTTTCCTATTGCATTCCATTATTAAAATGATTTATTTTACATATATTTATTTATTCAAATCAAGATCTATTTAATATCGTCTAATAACTAAATATTTTATTTATTCCTAATAAATCGGTGGATTGGTTTCATCTGGTAGTATAAGATAAAAGAGACAGACGGAAAAATGGTACACGATTCAGGCTCTCAAAAATCTCATAATCATCTCATCTCAGTTTAGGGACATGGTTAGTCTTTCTATCCATAAATAGTCGCACCTGTTAATAAAAGGCACGATGATACATTTCTTTTTTTTCCAATTAACAGCCTTGTTCGTGAAAAAAAAGAAAAATAATTTAACTTTTTTTCACCACACTTTTATGTCATAAACCTATATTCCTTTCTCGTACTCGTGCGATATATCGTGTTTTATCTTTATTTATTCAATTTAAATCTAATCTTTATTTATCTAGTTTAAATATATTTAATATTAAAAAAATATCTTGAACAAATAAAAACAAATATTTGAAACAAATAGGATCGTACGTAGCAGGCCGCGAGACACGGAAAAACCTATTTGATTTAAGGAGGTACGACTACTCCCTCAGGGTCAACAAAGAGACTAAATTTACCAGTTGTACAAGTATGAAATGCGGGTTTCAGACAACAGATGGTGCACCAATGCAGTTTGTGCTATAAAGATTTGACACTGCGCCATTTTATTGTTTTTCGCAAACACAAACACAAAAACAACTCGCCGAGCAATTGGGCGTTAGTCAACAAGCTGTTTCCAATCGGCTACGAGAGATGGGAAAGATCCAGAAGACCGGTAGATGGGTACCACATGAGTTGAACGACAGGCAAATGGAAAAGCGCAAAAACCCATGTGACATTTTGCTCGCTCGGTACAAATGGAAGTCGTTTTTACATCGTATAGTTACAGGGGATGAAAAGTGGATTTATTTTGAGAATCCCAAGCGCAAAAAATCATGGATAGACCCAGGCGCACCATCCACATCGAGCGCAAGACCGAATCGCTTTGGCAGAAAGACGATGCTCTGTGTTTGGTGGGACCAGAGGGGCGTGGTCTATTATGAGCTGTTAAAACCTGGGGAAACGGTTAATACTAAACGTTACCAACAACAAATGACCGATTTGAACCGTTCGCTGCTTGAAAAAAGGCCAGAATACCGAAAGAGGCAACACAAAGTCATTTTTCTTCATGACAATGCTCCATCACATACGGCAAAACCGGTTCGCGACACGTTGGAAGCACTCAGCTGGCAAGTTCTACCCCATGCGGCTTACTCACCAGACTTGGCTCCTTCCGATTACCACTTGTTTGCATCGATGGGTCACGCACTTGCTGAGCAACGCTTTGGTTCGTACGAAGATGTGAAAAAATGGCTCGATGAATGGTTCGCAGCAAAAGGGGAAGATTTTTACTGGCGTGGTATTCACAAATTGCTCGAAAGATGGGAAAAATGTATAACAAGCGATGGAGCATACTTTGAATAAAGCACTTTTTATCATTCTTCCGAATTTAACGTATTTTTTTTTTTAGAAAAAAATCCGCATTTCATACTTGTACACCTGGTATGT
>OZ010711.1:30439861-30478699 GCA_963932345.1 Ophion ventricosus | reverse complement strand
CATTCGATTAAACACATTTGACTTTGAGTTTTTCGGTTTGTGAAACTCTAAACGTGTTTTTCTCGAAACGACATTTTTTCAATTTGCGGGAATCATAGCTCAGAAAATAAATGACGGATCATCTTCAAATTTGGAACACATTTACATAATCTAATTCATTAAAACATGAACCTAAGTTGGAAAGATTAGATTGTTTAAAACATATTTATTATTGCAAATGCCGGGAAAAAATGCTAAAAATAGATCATTTTTTTTCAACACGTTCCAACATTAATTCTCGATTTTTTTTTCAAAATTTAGGGTTACGTTCTTAAAAAACATCTCAAGAATGTATAAAAATTTGTTGGACTATTTGAGATGCGAATTGCGAGCTGCACAATTCCCGCAAATCAACAACGACGATGAGGACGCGCCAAGGGACACAGCGGATTATACCTTAATTAATGCATGAAATAACTTTAAAAAATTACCAGAGATGTATGAAAATATGAATAAATTATTGTCAGAGTTGCGAAAATTTCCGTTTTTTTTTCACAATAAAAGAAAGTTCCCCTTTTTCCGCCTTTCTCGCAAAGACCTTGAGCAACCTTTTCAATATCGAAAATGTTCTTGCGCGTATGTCCGTAACAAAAGGAGCGACTGAACAAAAGAAGCGAGCGGAAAAACAACAAGAGAAAAAACAAGCTGACCAGCAAGTCAGCTTCAGGACGAACATCATAGAACGAAAAAATCCGAATATTCTCTTTTTTTCATTTGTTTTGCTTCGTTCTGTCTTCACTGAGTTAAAATAAAACATTCGTTGATTAAACCAAACATCCAATGTTTCCCTCATGCCACTTCTATAATTTGACATACACATATATATATATATGAATTTAATTACATAGAGCAAGTTTGCGAACCCATTTATTGTTTATTAAGCAACGATATTTATGTAAACATACAATTGAAAAAAAATGCATTTAGCGCATGTGTAGTTGCAATGAGGTAAAAGCCTCGATTTATCGTTAACAAAACGTTACACTGCGCGGTGGACGAGGCCGCTGAGGCAGGGACGTGAATTACGAGCCCGCTGGATGTCCGTGGAGAGCCTCACGCGTCACGGATAACTGCAGATAGATCAATTCTAGTTTTAACGAGCCACGAGAGTATAGTGCGAATGGGAAAGCACTTGGTGACGAGGAGTGAGCCAGGATGGAGTGCAAGAGAGAAAGAGAAAGAGAGAGAGAGAGAGAGAGAGAGAGAGAGAGAGAGAGAGAGAGAGAGAGAGAGAGAATGCATTGAGATAGAGAAAGGGCAAGGGAGGTTGTGATAGGAGATGGGGGTTGCACAACTCTTGGTATCATAAAATGGCTGCAATATTTTGTCGCAAACAGTTTAAAGGGCATTTCAGAACGCGTTGAGGAGCGTTATGGCGGTATATCGGCGCCTCGGTTACAGCGTAAAATACAGGCTTTGAAGTTATATATTTCGTCGAGCTCGGTACATGTACACACCACAGTCGTTTACAGAGGCTTTTACGCGCTATAACGGCCACGGTGTCTACCCGTAATATATATAAACGATGTTTGAACGTGAACCGCGCGACGATTAAAAGCCGTTTGTATAATGGTCATTTGTCTCTTCGTTTCCTATCGTTTCTCTAATTTCATTGCGTTAATCAAGAGTATTCGATTATACGGCAACATATTTTTCCGTTCGTCGAACCGGAAACGGAATAGCGTACCTCACTTTCGCGGTGGCGCTGCTTGTCTCGAATTACTTGAACACAAACCTTGAGTCTGTTTGGAATTGCTTGGGTTTGTTTGGAGTCGTCTGGATTTAATTGAAATTGTCTGTTTGGGTTCTTTTTGAATTTTCTCCGTTTCTCCACATTAGTTCGGAATTATCTAGGTCGGTTTGTTTTTGTTTGGAATTGTCTGCGTTTCTTCACATATATTTAGAATTATCTTTGGGTTTGTTTGGGTTCATTTGGAATTGTCTAGGTTCGTTTGGGTTTATTTTAAATTGTCTGGATTTGTTTGGGTTTGTTTTGAACCATCTGGATTTTTTCGGAATTGCCTGTATTTGTTTGTAATCGTTGGTGGCCCCTGAGCTCCATAACGTTTTTTAGGGAAAAGCTTTGCAAGTTTATTTTACTCGATAAAATGTATTTTCGTAATTTTTAAATGTTATTCCTCCTTTTTTCCAATGATTTCTTTAATAATTCTTTCGCTCGTATCATTAAATCTTTTGTTGTTTGTTTCGAGCGCTACGTCGATTGAAAAGTTCATACTTTTACGGGTCATTATTATTATTATTCACGTGTTGAGATTCGTAATCGGCTAGAAATTTAAATACCAGCAATCCCCGTGATAAAACTTCGATGAGCAGGATTATTTTTTTTATGCTCGGCCCTGAGGTCACCAGAACTTCGTACGTTTAGCTACATTTAGTTTCGATCGGGAACGAACCCGGCATCGAATAATTGTCCACGCGATACTCGGGTATCGTGATCGCGCAGGAAAAAATAACGCGTCTATTATGGGTTTGTTTTTTTTTCGAGCTTATATTACACGAGAATCGAGCAAACGAATAGAGGAAAACGGCTGTGTTTGCAGTCACGCCCGCGTAAACCATCAGGTATTGATCCAATATTTTCCACATGGATAACGTTTGGGAAATCCGAAGATATTTGCTACTGCAAATTTCAAACAACATCGATGGAGGCTTTTTGTTTGAAATGTTTATTGCAAAAACGCAATTTGTGGAAGTGCCAAATTTTATATACACGGAGAGAATTAAAAAGTAATTTATGTCGTGAATTTGACGGTAAAAATTACCGTGATATATTTCAATGTGGTGACAAGTGAGGAAAGCATAATAATTCGTATGCGACCAGTTTTTTGTTAACTCACGTTACAGAACATTTCAAATACGTAGCTAAAATTTTACTATACAAGAAGGGTAGCGCGCACGATAATTTTTACCGAGAGCACAATATATTTTCCTATAACACTCATTAAATTTTATAATAAATCTTAAAATAACTGTTATAAAGACGATACTTTTTTATAGACATTTTTGAAAGGCATAAAATAATAAAATGCACAGTAAAATTTCGCTGATATATATTTTTTAAATTTAAGTTTTGCGTATTTTGTTACACATCAAAATTTACTAGAAAATTTGGTAAAATTTTCTATCCGAAGAAGAAATTTTATTTTATTTTCGTGAAAATCTGTATTTTACTCGGTAATAATAAGCAAAGTTTCAGGGTTGTCATCTGGTTACCGTTACTGCACGGTAATTTTTAACATTTAATTCTCTCCGTGTATGTTTATCGTTGTAGAATTTGTTTGAGTTTCATTTTGGGAAGAATTTGGAAAGGTTGAAAATTTGATCTACTTTAAGGATCAGTCCAACGACGGTACAAAGGAAAATATAAACTTGATTGCTTGAAAAAAAGTTTGTGGTCTAATAAAAGAAAAAAAAATAATAAAATTAAACCCTGCTTCTTTACAAGCACTGAAAATCGTCGATTATCAGACCCATACAATCTTACGAACAGTGTAGAAATTGTAAAACTGACAAACCGTTTTTTACATTTTTTTCGCCGGAAACTAAATATTTGCAAACAACAATATAACATTTTTTATTCATTGTTTAAATTTTTTAAACCAAAGGGTTGTAAGAATACGTTGCGTAGTGTTCACGGTTTCACATAGAGGTCTGGAAACTCCAGAGTTTTTTCGTTGTAAAAAGTGTCATCATTGGTGAGGCGAAAACTTAGTTCCTCAACTATCCGTTAGAGACACCTTCACGTAGGGGTCTTGTTGATATAGATCTACAGTAATCACCGTGACTATATCAATAGCAAAATCTCTGTATCGTGTTACCGTGTTCCGTTGTCGGGTCGAAAGAAAATAAACGATCTGTCGAATGCAGAAAATGCTTAAAGCGTTCATCGTTCCGAAGTGTTGGAAAAGTTTTAAGAACGATAGTGGAAAGTGTTCAGTGTTCAAAGTTCCGCATAGCGCATACATAATAAAACGATCGAGAAAAAAAAATGTATTGTGGGCATTGAACCCTAATTGTCCACGGGCAGGGACAGGGGGAGGCAATCTAAGACCACGCTATGTACCATTACTAAAGTGTTTATATTTTACTGTCTCAAAACTCGAGTACGACTGCTTGATGTTTACAGACGCTATCAATTAAGGGATTACGTGGGTTTGAAAATTAAAAAAAATCCATTTTTTTTTAAATTTTATTATCTAATAGTACAGCATGTCTAGAATATTCTCCCAAAGTTTTAAGTCAATCGGAGTAAAAGTCTAGGAGAGAGAGCCTTTGGGAATTCCCCCTGTTGGGAAAGACTGGCCGGGAGCGACGCAGGTATACGCATTTTTCTCAAAACACTATTTTTGAAGACGGTGGACACGCGATTTCTCAAAAACTAATGCACCGATCTTATTGAAATTTTGCACTCCTCTTCAAAATAGCATTGACTGGTGATTGAACGAAGGTTTTTTTTTATTACAACTAATTTTACAAGGCTGCACGTAATATAATTTGTACCAAAAATTGAACTATTTTGCATACAACTCTGCCAAAAATTCAAATTTCAATTTTTTTTTTAATCCTTCGTTCAATCACGAGCTATACTTATCTACTAACAGAAAAAAATTGATTTTTTAATTTCAGATAAAGCTATCATGAGTTATCCTGACCACCACGAGGACACTTTTTTTTTCCTGACCCACAGGCTGAATTTCCCAAATTTTTTAATGTAAATTTTTTGAAATATTGTTGAAATGTTTCTCTTTTATGTGCTTAACATTTTGAATAAAATAATTTATATATTATATTTAAATAAAAATAGAGAAAATATGCTTTTTTTTGGCTTCGAAACCCACGTAATCCCTTAATAAGCTGGGGCATTTTTTTAAATTACAAATCATTGTCATTCTCACCATAGGATCACTAGTACAAAAAATACATCATTTTCCATTCATATCGCTCTTAAAAATTTTGTTTATTTCGAAAAATCTGCACGATACACAGCTATTCGGGCTTCCTTTTGATTGGCTTACCCCAAGGTAGCAGCGTTTCACGTGGCAGAAGCGTGAACCACCGCTTTGCCTCATTATCTGAGACACTCCCAAGCCTACAAGTTTACAGACTTATATGGGAGACCGTGGTAGACAGATGGACAAATGGATACATGAAGCAATTTTTACACACTGTCTCTATACGAAAATCTGAAAAAGCGATTCAGCAGTGGAACATTTCCGTCGAATATCCCGTTGTCAGCCCCGAGTCACTCACACACCTGAAACTTTGCTCACCTCATACTTCGTCGAATCCACGAATGGATCGACGTGTTTCATATTCAATAACCAGGTCAAAAGCAAATTTCAGGCGTAAGAGTACACTCCCGAGGTGCTTGCCCGTACTTCCGGTTTCTGGCCCTTGTATTCTTCTTCTATTGCACAATACGACTATAGATGAATTCATCATCGATCGTCAATCCGTTGTGACGTCAATTCCCGAGCTTCGATCCATACGGGTTCAAAATAATACGAGTTTCCATTGGTAATGGCAAAACGATGATCCTCGCGTTGAGCACGACCGCCACGAACTCACCTGAAACTTTGCTCACCCTGTCTGTTATATACACGGGCAGAGCAAGGAGTCAGGCTCGTCCGAAACAATCACGAAAAAAATGGCACTCTCAATGGTCCATCACTCGCGTCGCAGTACACCTGGATACCTGCAATTGACGGAAGAATAAGGAATTAGACGACTGGAATGAAAAAGTGGCTGGATGAGCGATGTCTATTGCGAAAGATGACGATGATAAGATGACAAACAGTGGCACACGTAAAAATTTAAGAATATCAATCGAATGAAAATAATGGAAATGATTGAAAAAAAAATAAATACTAAATAATGCAAAATAAAATTAATTAAATATATACATGTAATAAAACTGTAAACTTTGCGTGTCTGTTTGTCCACGCATCACGTAAAAACGACTGACCCAATCCCCATTGAGTTTTCAGACAAATATCGGGCTTAAGGCACTACGCCACTCTAGGATTTTCCAAAAATCGATTTTTTTTTTGTTAAAAATGTATCTTAGTACCTATCAAATTATATTGCAAAAGATTATGGGTGTGAAAAATCTCTAAGTACTCGATTTTCGAATTCTAGCGAATTTTACTAACTTTAAGGGGCCAGTCCACTTTGGAGCCACGAAAAAAAGGTTATTTTCGCGATTTTTTTTTGAGGATTTTGTAAAAGATATGAATATAAAAGTTGTTGGGCTTGATAAATAAAGTCTTGAAATACATTTAAAAAAAATGCTTAATTCATTTTTATTCATTTGTAAGTACAAAAACTATAGTTTAACGTAACGACTCAAAAATAGGTGGGCTAGGTAGCTCCATCACAACTCGGCAACGGCTTGTCTGAAACAAAAAAATCAAAGTCCATAAGATTCAGTATGACACCAGCTACAAAATGACCCTCGGATATAAAGTTTTATCAAAAAATAAAAAAATGGCAGATGAAAAACGAAAAAAGTTAAAAAAACGCGTTTTTTTCCCAGTTTTTCGCAACAAAAAGAAGAGTAAAAATCAAAATTCTAAAACCATCAAGGGTCATCTTGTTGCGAATCATGTTTACAATATGTGGTTCAAATTTCAAGAGAATCGGTTCATTAGTTTTAGAGATACGATGGAGCTAGATTTTGAAAACGGTGTTTCGAGAAAAACGCGTTTGAAGTTTATACTATGAAAAACTCTTACCGATCGGCATTATTCAACTCAACAACTCAATCGGCAATAATGACACAATATTGACACAATATTTCTGAACGTATGTACTTTCGAAAACAGAAAAAAAAATCGATTTTTTGACATTTTCAAAGTGGACTGGCCCCTTAAACGCGTTTATGTCAAAACTACATTTTTCCAGTCGACCGGACTCATAACTCAAACAAATTTCAACCGATTCACTTGAAATTTTAACTGTATGTTTAGAATTACATTTTCCGAGGCACTACGTAGGATTTTTGTAATATATTGCATAGTTCCATTTTTATAAACGATTTTCTGACGATTTTCTCATGGCATTTTATACTTTTTCTTTTAGAAATGCGCCATTTTGACAAAAAAACAATATATCAAAAAAATTCTACGTACTTCTATAGGTTTTCTTATATATAATCGAAAAAACTTTAGTGTCTCATCATAACTTAAAAACTATAGGAGCTGTTGGTCCGGCCGTTGACCTTCCAGAAATAAAGGCGTCATCGGAAAAATGCTGCACAGTCGCCATTTTGACATGTATCGCTGTGAAAAAATAATGTTGTATAGTCAATTACGTGTATAATAAAACCCTTATTTTGTAATTCCGATTTATTTTATGGTTTCGATGAAAAAAAATCACAAAATATGCCATTTTTTTGGCCTCTAGAGTGGCCTAAGGCCTTAACTTTAAGTAACATTTCGTTTTTATTCCAATGCAATAGGCTTGCTCAATCAAAAGAGATGCTAATTTAAAGTTTTCGAAAATCTGCTCTTGCGAAGTCGTGGGTACAGCTAATAAAAAATATGCGGATTAAGGGGTTCGGCTACTATGACGATCCAAATATCAAGGTTATTAATTAAAATTAATTTTGAAGGAATAAGTAAGATGATTGATAAATTGTTTGGACATTTATTTTTATGTATATTAACAAAGTTGTGTACCAAATTTCGTTAAAAAAATATTAATAATTAAAGAAGTTATAAACAATCCCGTGAAGGACCTTTCAACATGAGCGGCTCAACGGTGTACTTGATTTTGGCTACTCGGTTGATCTGAAATAAGAAAAACGATTTAAAAAAAAAAAAAAAGACAATATTGACTAAGACTTGCCCGAGCTTTTTTTGTTATCGTATTTCAATCATCAAAAAAAAAAAAACATTGGGATTTTTTTTCGATCTTTCGATGAACTATGACATAATTATTGTTAATAACTAGTGAAAAAAAATATTAAGAGGAAAATCGTCGGTCAAGACTAAACTACTATTACACTGAATAAGTGTACTAAATTTCAAGTCAATCCGTTCATTAGATGTCGCAACATCGTGTACACCGTTTTGAAAAACATAGTTTCGAGAAAAAACGCTTTTAAAGTTTTACCAGCAGTTCTATCGGTGTATTTATAAGAGTTTACCTTCAATCGGCGATTCCTGCACCAATTGAAGAGGAAGGCCAAACATATGGCCTTCCTCTTCAATTTCAGTTGTCTCGAGCGACGAATGATTTTTTTTTATATCCACAGTATCCTAACCCCTTAAAATAAATTGAATTAATGAATGTTAAAACAATATTAAGTATGTAAAATTTAAAAAAAAACGAAATAACGAACATTTTAATTATATTCGAATTAAAAGTATAGAAAAAAATGAACAAAAATAACGCAAACTAAAAGTACATTAAATTCGAAACGATATTAACGAAAAAAAATATGAAGCAAAATAAAATTTGTACGAACGAAACTATATAAATGAAAATATATAAATGAAACTATATAAATGAAAATAAAATATTTAGTGAAGAGAGCCAGAGTGAGAGAAAAGGCTAAAGAGAGCACGAACGTGATCGTTTTTTATAAGTTTTTTTTTTTTTTTTAATGACGATCAACGAGTAGGCTGTAGGAGTGATATATTCGAGGGACTTCGTTAAAAATTGGGAATAAAAATGGTAACGAGCACGTGCGGATTTACTTGAATGCTGACTCCCCCTCCCTGTCCCTCACCCTCCCTCTTTTTTTTTCTTTTCACGATTTTGACCGATGAATTCGGCCGCACCGGGAATCAATTCAATTAGCGTGTACGCGCGGCTTTAGCGCGCTCGCCGAATTCTGCTCGGGCGTGGGATCGCTGTGAATTTCACCGACCCCGGGGTTATTCATTTTTCGCTTCGTTCGCGAATTACGAGGCTGGGGCGGCTTGTGACAATATAACGATTGTCTTTGTCAAAACGAGGAGTGTGATGCGATTGTACAGGTAGTTTTGTCAGTCGACCAACTGACGACTCTTCTGTTCGTTCTCTCTCTCTCTCTCTCTCTCTCTATCTCTCTCTCTCTCTCTCTCTCTCTCTCTCTCTCTCTCTCTCTCTCTTTCGTCTTACTTTGTCTCGCTTAGTTCCTTCCTCAAGTTCAATTAGAAAGCGAGCACTAACGATAAGTACAGTTCTTTGAGAGGCGCACTACAATGCGGGCAAAGATGCTTCCTCCTTCAGCGAGAACTTTAACGAAGCGAAATTTCATCCAGCATCTTTACTCTCCCTCTCTCTTTCTCTTTCCTTAGCGATCTTTCTCTTCTCGTAATGTTGCTTTCGCACTCTCTCTCTCTCTCTCTCTCTCTCTCTCTTCTCTCTGTCGTGCTTCTGCTTTTCCCAGATATCTCTTTGACTCGTCAACTTTTCGACTCTTCCGGCAATGACTGAACTTCGTGTTGAGAATAGTTGGACGATGGAGACGAAGGAGAAAAAAATAAAATAATGGCGGAGACAAAGCAGAAGACAAGGGGCGATACAAGCACCGTGAGAAAATTCGTACTTTCCTAGTGATTCCACGGAAAACGGTATTTATAACAAGGCATGTACCTACGAGTTACCTCGCGTTATTTCTTTTTCTTCTTCTTCACGTCCTTTTTCCCACGACTTCTCACATTGCATTGAGACGAAACGGTGCGACGTATGAAATCAAACGAAGCAGAACGATCAATCAGAACAATTGTAGTTGCCATCTACTCTCTCTCTCTCTCTTTCGTAGCGGACGAACGACAATAATTTTCTTGAAATCATCGTTCGAGGGATTGTAACGCTAATACAATACAATAAGGGTGTTGTGGCCAAAGTCAAGTTACCAAGGCTAGAAAACCAAGACAAGTTATCAAGAAGTATTTACCAATACAGAATAATCAATCTTACGTTGCCAAAGCCAAGTAACCAAAGCTTAGTGAGCAAGCCCAGTTACCAATCGTTAATTATCAATACTCATTTACCAAAGCCCAGCCAGATCGAGTTATCAATGCCAAATTACCATGACAAGATACCAATACGAAGTTACCAATATCCAGTTATCAAGGGACATGTTACCAATACCTAGTTAACATGGCGAATTTTTTAGTCCTGCGCTACAATGACTGAGTTACCGAGCCAAGTTGCCAAAACCTTGGAACCGAGCGGAGCTACCAAGTCAAGTTCACCAGACCAATTTACCAAAAACAATATCAAAAGGCCAATGCCAGTACTATATTACTAATACTTATCTACCGAGGCCAAGCCACTAAGCCAAGCTATCAAGACTATTCGCCATGGCAAGGTACCAATATCAAGTTATGAAGGTCAAAAGTTACCAATACCCAGTTACCATGGGCAAGTTTCGATTCTTGCGCTACAATGACTAAGTTACCGAGCTAAGTTGCCAAAACCTTGGGACCAAGCGGAGCTACCAAGCCAAGTTAACCAGACCAAGTTACCAATAACAATATCAATTTACCAGGGCTACCAAACCAGTACTAAATCACCAATACTGATTTACCAAGGCCAAGTCACCAAGACCACGAATTATCGAGACCAGCTTAGCATGACAAGATACTAATACCAAGTTACCAATATCAAGTTATCAAGGCCAAGTTACCCCAATACTTAGAAATGTAGCCATGGTAACGAGTACCATGGCTACGTTTCTATTCCTGGGCTACAATGACTAACTTATCGAGCCAAGTTGCCTGGACCTTGGTACCAAAACTGAGCTACCAAGTCAAGTTAACAGGAGCTTGATACCAAGACTAAGTAACCAATCCTAAGTTACCAAGAAATATATGGCTATCACTTTTGCACGGGCATTCCGATTAAGGGGAGAAATCCATGTAGACGACGTAAAAATAGTCAATTTTGATCACTTCTTTTGCAAAGGAACAAAACGTTTTACATTTATGAAACTTTAGGTACCATTTATTACATAATTAAATTGTTTAAATTAATGTTTTCATATAAAAATACAGCAAAATAGCGACTTCATGGCGCGGTCTTCCAGGAAGCTTTTGGCGGCAGTTGTTTGTTGGCGGGAAATCCAACGACTTTTATATTGACGTGAAAAATATGAAACAAGAATTTTTAGTATTTTAACATCCAAATGCTGAACTTCTACCTAAGAAACATTCAAAAAGTTGAAAAATGCAAAAATGGGACGTTTGAGAAATAAAAATTGAAATTGTACACAACATTTTCGTTCTTTTTTGGCAATAAGAAAGCACTCTTCAAAAAGTGATTTTCATAAACAAGTAGGTAAAAGTTCAAGGTAATATTGTTACTGAGTTGTGTGTACAATTAGAGCACGATAGGTAGATTCGTTTCAAAGTTATGATTTCCACAATCTTAAAAAAAATGGCGTTTTCAGAAAAATGTGTTTAAATTTACGAACTACGAAACCTGAAAACAGAAAGCCAAAACCAAGCGAAATTTCGTGGAAGCTTTAGAAAATAATCCAACTAGTTTCCACATTAAACGCCAGGGCGCGAGAGCGAGATAAAGAAAGATTGAAGCGTCGGTAGTTGCAACCGTTCAAACGTTTCGAATGGTACTTGAACCCTGAGCTGGTTGTGGTCAGCACAAACGACACGACCTTTCACTTCGTTCGCTCTCGGTGTTCAGGCCCTCGGAGCTCCTCCACACTCTCTTGCTCTATCTCCCTCTGGCAGTCGAGAGGCGACCCGTCGTACATGAGCAGAGTGCACGGAGTTCGTGATGTAGGCCAGACTTCGGTCCTTAAGGATGTACTGCCGTTCGCAAGAGAAAAAAAAGAAAAACACAAATAAAAAAAAAACGAAATGACGAAACTTACCATATACTTTTTCGTTCACCAGAAATCTCAATTGTCAATTAACTAGCACTTGATTGCAATCTAAAATAAAAATTCAATTACGTTGAAAAAGCTTGCACATCGATCTGTCGTTTATCGATCAACAGTCTCTTAACTCCATCAATAATCATCAATATTTCATACGTAACACTGGAATATCAAGACAAAAAGTTTCCAGTGACACTCGGAACAGTAACAACCCAGTTAGATTATAAAATTAATTTTTTTTTTCATTGTAAAAATTATGTGCGGTTTTTATAAGAGTATTTTCTTTTTTTTTAACGAATTAACAAAGATATAGCACTTTGAAACTTTGATTGTATTTCATTCGCCAAAACGTACCGAACGGAGGGGAGAGCCACTAAAGAGTGCACGCTACCAAAGGGTACGCAGTGCTTTCAATTGTTTTATTTTTTCTTGTATTGGCAACACGACCTGACCTTTCAGTGGCATATGTCATGCCAAGGCGTTGGACACAATTGGCTCCGTTAAGGTATTTATTTCCAATTTTATGACTGATAACAGATTTTTGATGTGTTTGATTTTATTTTTTTTTAACAATTTTAAACACGTTTTGTAAGGTTTGCGATTCATTTGCACCCAACAAATGTTATTATACTTGAAATTTGTGATGCGAATTTTGTTTTTATTGAGATGTTATGTGGCCGTTTTCCTTGCTTATGAAAATTATAGTGACCGTAGACTAAAAACACGTATTTGGTAAGTGTACGCACCCAAAGAGTGTGCACGCGTGCCAGGGTTGATGATCTCATTCCGCTCTCATGCGCACTCTTACGTTCTATGAAAGGTTCTCACTGCGTATTCTTTGCAACACAGCACTCTAAGAGTGCGCACGGGACGAATTCTAAGTTTAAGGCCTTAGGCCACTCTAGAGGCCAAAAACAAGGGCATATTTTGTGATTTTTTTTTCAGCGAAACCATAAAATAAATCGGAATTACAAAATAAGGGTTTTATTATTCACGTAATTGACTATACAAAATTATTTTTTCACAGCGATACATATCAAAATAGCGACTGTGCAGCATTTTTCCGATGACGCCTCTATTTCTGGAAGGTCAATGGCCGGACCAACAGCTCCTATAATTTTCGAGTTATGATGAGACACTAAAGTTTTTTCGATTATATATAAGAATAGCTATAGAAGTATGTAGGATTTTTTTGATATATTGTTTTTTGTCAAAATGGCGCATTTCTAAAACAAAAAGTATAAAAGACCATGAGAAAATCGTTAGAAAATTGTTTATAAAACAGGAACTATGCAATATAATAAAAAATCCTACGTAGTGCGTCAGAAAATGTAATTCTAAATATACAGTTAAAATTTCAAGTGAATCGGTTGAAATTTGTTTGAGTTATGAGTCTGGCCGACTTGAAAAAAGTAGTTTTGAGATAAACGCGTTCAAAGTTAGTAGAAAGTCACGACATGAATCAAGAGGGGTTGCACTAGAATTCGAAAATCGAGTACTTAGAGATTTTTCACACCCATAATCTTTTGGAATATAATTTTATAGGTACTAAGGTACATTTTTAACAAAAAAAAAACGATTTTTGGAAAATCCTAGAGTGGCCTAAGGCCTTATGTTAGTTTTGTACTTTTGGTCAAATCATAGGAATTGCCTGAAATTTAAGTTTGGCGTAGACATGGACTTCATGGACTGATGCCCAAATTTTCGATTCGATTCACCATTTAGTTTATGAAATAATTGCAACTGAATACGGGTCTGTTCGTACGCGATCCCTATACCTAAAACATAAACGGATAGGAATTTGTTTACATTTTTCATTATGGGTTCTAAACGGATCTTAAGATTTTTATATAAAACCACTCGTGTATGCAGTACTATTGTGGGATTGATTTTAAAAAATGGCAATTTTTTACCGTTTAATTTCGGAAATATCGATTTTTGAAAAGCATTAATTCTATTCCACACGGAAATCGGGAACAATCAGCTGCGACGAGCTGATTGGAACGTAGCTGGGAACTACTAAAACTGATTGGAGCGGGGCTGAGAACTTGAAGTCTTTTGTCACGCACGATTGCAGGGCCGCTCGGTAGGAACTACAGAGTGTACAAGCTCTATCAAAAATTTACAACCAACGGCATCATATAGGCATTGGATTTTACTATACGCTGCGGCCGAAACTTTTACCTCATACGTGTACCTACAGAACGTTCTTAAGCCTATTTTATATATTTTTCGAGATTGTTACGTAATATTTATATTGAAAACAATGTTCCTGAATGACCAAAGCTTAAATAAAAAGTATCCAAAGTGTATCAAAATTGATTTTTCTAGAAATAAAAGTTTATAAAGTGTGTTGCTGGCTTATAAAGAGTTTATAAAGTAAATTCTTTGCTGGCTTTACCCTGTCCGAAGCTACCCGAGCGCAGTGTGACGTCACAATGTTATAGTTAAGAATGACAACGATACATTTTGTCCATTTACTTTTATCAAGTAATTCGTCAAAAGTTGAACTTACGATGAAGCTTTGGCCCTACGAATTTCTGCAGCGTTGAATCGAGAATCGTTGCCCAGAAACTCTGTCACTATAAATATCTACGGTCGGCAAATTACTCGTATTTGCCTTTCTAAATCCACTTTCACACATCGTTGCACGAAAATCACAGTAACGTTCGACTTTTTAAAAAGTTTTTGAGATTTTTTCGTATCCAAAATTTCGCAAAATGCCCCGTTTATTTACACTCTCACCTAAGTCATATAACTTACGATTCTACCGCTCATAATTCTACAGCGCATAGCGTTTCGCGTCAGCACCGACGATTTCAATTTTCATGGTACAAAAACACTTAATAATTATGTTTAAAACAAATTTAAAAAAAAACCCTTTGCCATTCTGTTTTATCATCACAAAAGCACAATTCCAGAAAAATAAATCGACGTCGTTTTTTTTTAACAACCTAATTGGGTTTCGCAGCTGTCTCACCCACACTCCCGCAAGAAGAAACAAGAGTAAGATTGAATCGAGGCTAATTCCCGCGGGCTCGAATAACCGAAAGCCAGTCGAGTTTTCGAATGGACTGGGCGCGGGTGGACTCGAATGACGCGAAGAGCGAAACAACAATAGGAGAGGTAAAGTAGTAAGGAAGGCGAAGGATTAGAGGCAACGAGTCAACGAACAATCGGGAGATTAAGGTGGAGTTCGTGCAGCCGAAGAAAAATGAGGACGATAACTCGCGTATGATTCCGGAGGTTGGAAAAATGAAGGTAATCGTGAGGATAGACGAAATAAATAGAAGCGAGAGAAGGATGAGGTGGAGTAGAAAAGTGGAAACAGAGAAAGAGAGAGAGAGAGAGAGAGAGAGAGAGAGAGAGAGAAAGAGAGAGAGAAAGAGAGTAGGAAGAAGAAAGATCGCCCGCGCTCTCGGATGTCAGTGACCGGAGTTGTAACCCTCTTTCCCTCCGGATCGTTGCACTGCTGTTCTTCTGCCGTGTGGCTCTTGGTACTCTTCTTTTTTTCCCCTCTTTCCTCATATTTCTCTTTTACTAGCGTACGCTGCACTGCCACTTTCTCTCTCTCTCTCTCTCTCTCTCTCTCTCTCTCTCTCTCTCTCTCTCTCTCTCTCTTTCACTCTCTTTTTATCTGGCCCTTCCTGCATCATCCACCGCTCTTTCTCTCCTCTTGTTCTCGCTCCATTCCTCCATTTATCCTTCGTACTCCATCCATCCTCGTTTTCGTTACCACGAGTCTTCCTTCGGCCTCTCGTTCATCCTCGCGGCAGAGCCGTTCACCAAAACTGCTGAAACGCACACGCAGACCATAGACTCACTTCGAAGCATCCCCACCAGACTTACGGAGCCTTCCAGACCCAGACCATCCTCTTTAGCGTCATCGCTGTTCTTTCTATAGCTTGGTGTGGCAGACACGTAACATCGCTCCCCTCGAACGCCTCCTTCAGCCCACCCCCCCCCCCCCCCCCCCCCTCACCCCTGATTCCTGCTTCACTCCCACGCAACGATTCACGCGGAGTTTCGTTGCACGCTTTCAAATACAAACAGCGTTATTGCTGTTTGACTACAAATATCTTCTTACGACTTCCCCTCGTTTCGCGTGGTGCGCTTTGTTTCTCGCTAACACTTCTCTCTCCTCTCGCTCTCTCTCTCTCTCTCTCTCTCTCTCTCTCTCTCTCTCTCTCTCTCTCTCTCTCTCTTACTCGCTTCTATTTTTTTTATTTGTTTTTCCTTTTTTATTCTTGCGTCCGGTCGCTCGTAATCCTCTGGACAGCGAGAAAATCACGTTTGAGCAGAGGCGCAAGACCGCACTGCACGACGAGAGCGATTCTTCTTGATGCTTTTACGTTTGAGGTGATGCCAATGGTGGGTGACGGTGGGGGGGGGGGGGGGGGGGGGGATTTGCCTTTCTCGCACGGTTTGCCATGTGACCTAAACAGGTAGCGGTCTCGCTCAGAGAACGTTTTTCGAATTATCTTAAGGTGCGAGGTGACACTCGCTCAACCGGTAAGATCTATGACTTAGGTAAATTATTTTCAAAGGTGTTTGAATTTCGGAGAAAGGGCTTATTTATATATTGCCCTCTTCGATAATACAGGCACCAAAAGTCTCTTTGTCCCGAAAGATATAGGGCAAGGTGGGGCACAGTGTGTTACTTTTTTTCTAACGAATTTTTACTCTCACCAAAGTAGTTTGATTAAAAAAAAAGGTTATAACCAATTTTATAGACCTTTGGCCGTACAATAAAGCTACCACATTTTTTGCAAAAAGATTAAAAATACCAAAATAATGGGATCGAAAACAGTTTGCGTATTGGTTCATTGTACCCCCCGGGTGGGGTACAGTGTGTCAAGTACTGCGAAACGTGGGGTATGTATGACAGGTGAATTTTGTATAACTAAAGTGATTTAAAAAAAATATATCATTTTTCGCATTTTCACCGCAACGTCGTGGTCATATTATTTGCCAACAACATTAGCAGTCGACTCATTATGCCCCACAACGCGATGACACATTGTGCCCCACAATTCGATGACACATTGTATCCCACTGGTATAATATTTGATTATTGATATAAATAATGATGAATATTTCTACGAATGGAAAAACACAAGTCACCGGGTGCATTATAATTAATAACACTATCGATTAGGACCGAAAACCCGAGCCGCTACAGAAAGTAAGGTTATATTTGACGTTTTCCCGGCAAATGAAATTTTTTTGTTCAAGGCTCAAATTAATTTTTAATTTTTAATAATTCTTTGTGAGCTCCTATTGACTTTCTTTTAGGCCTGCCAAAGGACAAGAGCGGAGAGGATTCGAAGCAACCGAGACGGAAGTTGGCTGTAGCAGTTGATTCTAGGTTATTTTGCACAGAGTTCAAAGGCCCAACTTCATGACGTTTTTATGATCCCACATTCCCAACGAACGTCGAAGACTTCCCATATTCCCAATTAATGTCGAAGACTTCCAATATTCCCAATTAATGTCGAAGACTTCCCATACGCCTAATGAATGTTGGCGATTTCTCGTATTCCCAATAAACGTTCAAGACTTTCCAGATTCTCAATAAATGCTGAATTCCTACATTCCCAGTGAACGTTGAGAACTTTCCAGATTCCTAATGAATGTTGAAGGCTCCCGATATTCCCAATGAACGTTGAAGACTTCCCATATTCCCAATTAATGCCGAAGACTTCCCGTATTCCTAATGAATGTTGGTGATTTCTCATATTCCCAATGAACGTTGAAGATTTACTAGGTTCCCAATAAATGTTGAAAGCTCCCCATTTTCCTAATGAACGCTGAAGACTTCCCACATTCCCTATTAACGTTGAAGAGTGCCCACATATCCAGTGAACGTTGATGACTTACCATATTCTCAATTAATGGTGAAGACTCCTCACATTTCCAATGAATGTTGGCGATCTCTTATAATCCCAATGAATGTTGAAGCGTTTCCGGATTCTCAATGAACGCTGTAGATTTTACACATTCTCAATGGCCATTGGAGACTTCCCACATTGTCACTAAACGCTGAAGACTTCCCACATTCCCGATAAATATTGAAGACTTCCAATAATTCCAGTGAATGTGCAATTACTTCCGGTAATTGGCAAGGCTATCCCGAGATTTGTCCGCAACAATACTCAAAACAAATACAACTATAGACAACAAGACGAGAGTACAGGCTCGACCGATCAGTCTAGCGGTTACGGTAGCCGTGATACTTAATTACCGAAAGTAGTGAGGAACCCACCAAAGCAAGAAGAGTAGACTCCCGTAGCTACGAGCGTTCGCAGTTGATGCGACGCTAAATAAATGGCCGAAGAAAAAAAGAAGTGCTCGGAGCCGAAGAAGAAGTAGAAAAAGAAGGGTTACGTCAGGGAGCTCGCTCCAAATGCTCGGCATTGGTGAAATTGGTCCGGTAGAAGGGATACGACCTTCCGACCTGGGTCTCCTACTCCACCGACGAGCAGGCCGGTAGTGTTGCTCGCTTGCTTTGGTCCCTTTGTCCGTCCACAACGACGAGCGTCAGCAATCGTGTAGCCAACACACACGGAGAGTTTCTCCGGTGAGTTCCCTGGACACAAAGAAAGACAGAGAGAAAGAGAGAGAGAGAGAGAGAGGGAGAGAGAGCGAGAGGTCACTGCCGAGCCACGCTCCCGGAGCGAGCAAAGGGCACTGGAGAATCCAAGAAGAAATCCAAACGGTGTAAGAATAGCAATAAAAAAAGAAACAGACCAACCGATAAAGATCTCTTTACCTGCAGCGTCGAACAGAAACTGTCAAAAAAAAAAACAATAATCTTTTTTCATCTCGCTAAAACCTACCTATATCTCACCGTTCTTCGATCCAAAGTCCTCCGCAATTTTTACGCAAAAAACGTGACACATTTTGTCCCCAAAAGTCCGGAAGACGACGGGTTTTCTTTCTTTATTCTTCCAACGAACACATAAGTGTATCGCAACTGGGTAGAGATACGAAAAAGTGGATAGAGGAGTGAGGAAAGGACGGAAAAAAAGAAACTAGAAAGAACCGGTGGCCGCGCGCTCATGTAGTAACCGTGACTGCCGCAAGGGACAAAGGACTCACGGGTAAACACGAGGCACGTGACTACGCTCCCCCTTTACTTCAACTTCGGTGCCCAAGCGTTACACGAAAGTTACGAGTCACGAGATGGACGAGTTTCACGCTATCTGCGCCGTTGTAACAGCCGCCGTGCACGTTATGTAGTGACTACATAGTAGTTAAAGTAATAGGCTAATGTTATTTCTGGCCCGAATATGCGGCAGACGAGGTCCCTTGCGCGCTTATGAGAGACACTCCCTTAAATTAAATCGCCTTTTTTTAATACTCATGTATAAATATGTATATACGTTTGTTCATATGTATATTTGGATGATAAAAACAGGGACCTGTGTCCACAAAAACCAAAAGGTATATAATGGAACAGAGAATAAGGTGTAGACATGATATGTACGTAGCGCCGGAAAGGCTGAACAATATCCGGTGTATTGGGTCTGTAGAATAACGTTTCATATCCCGCCAGATTATTTCCAATTATTGCTATAGTAAGTCAAATCCATCAAGACCAATGATGGAAGACGGATGAGAGATAAATCGATTTGATTGTTAGTAGATGATCAACAAGAAGAAGTAAATTTCACTGCTTTACGCTTACCAATGGGATGTTAAACTTCCATTTCGTCTTGAACCCAGGAGTGAATGAAGTCTTTTAGGCAATGAAAGTTTTTGGCCTCGTGGAATCGAAGAAGAGCACAGGGAACAAGTTATAGACCTATCTTCAAAATTGGAAACGATGATACCTTTGGAAATAGTTGATCACAGGTTTTGTTACCAACTGCGCGAGTGCCACATGATCTCACATGAGTTTTTCCACAGCCGATACCTGGGGAAACCGCTTTCTCGTCCCTTTAAAACGGTAAATTTGTCCTGTTTCGTAAACGAAATCCATAGATCCGTTGGGAAGATAAGATTTGACATGAATACAAACGTACTTGCCGGTTTGATAGTATAGGATACATATGTGCGTGGCGTGGACTAGATTTTAAATCTGTTAAAATTATGGTGATAGACCTTCTCGTCGCTCGTCTCTTTGTAACTCCACGTGCCCTTTCCCTTGGCTCGTTCGTCTCTTCGTTCTCTCGTACCTCATCCCGTATAACCTTCCGCATACAACGGCCCTCGTCGTCCCCTTCTTCCTGCTGCCATCGAGTCACGGACTTGAACGCGCAGCCATCGAGGCTTCTTTGTTGTCCGGATCAAAGTAGGCCAAGCCCACTTCCGTTCGCTGTAACCGCGAACGCGAGTCTGCGCACCGTTGTCCAGCGATCGGGCCTCTAATGCCGATGTTTCACAAATGCCACTACGGTTCCGTGATATTACGGTATATGAGTAAACGCGTGATCGTCCAAGTTGTAACAGTCGCGAACTTCGCTCGGCCGCTTCCATTTGGAGAATACGAAACCCGTAGGAGTTGCTGCGACAAGGAGCTTAATTTTGAGATAGAACTGCCATGACTACCGGACGTTTCTGTCGCCAATTAAGTGCTCCAGATAGATTTCCAAGTAATGGAATGTTCATTGTGGAGATGTGGCTTTTGCAGCAGACGCTTCTTTGTTTGCCTACCAGTGAACAAGGGGATCTTTAGTAATTTACGCCGGACGGGCTCATTGGACGGAACGAAGAGGGCCATTTCCGCATCAACGGTGACAGGTGATTGTAACTCGAAACAGCTGGAGTGCATGTTCTCCACGACGAATGTAAGTCTTGAGGATCATTGCGAGCAAGAAATGGATCACGTGGACCCTCATGGGCTGTTGAACTATTGATATCAAGAGACGGTCGTGACTTCAATCATCATGTTGGAACATGAATTAGATAGAGGACTGTATCAGGCAGGGAAATGTAACTGAGTTTGACTTTAGAGCACAATCCAATGTCTATACAGCGGGATATCTCCTTTGCAACGACTAGTGGCGAAAGCAGCTCATCGGAAAAACAACCGTTCGCCGGCATCGAGCAGTCCATTCAAGCGTCACCAAAAGATTACCAATGAAATCACGATCGAACGCCAAGTGGTCCCTCGGACTCTTGGGAAATAGAGCAATTGGCAATTTACCTGCCTCTCGTCTCTCTTGTCTTTTCCCACAATCGTATTGCCGAATGGGGTTCGACGAACTTCCAAATTAAGATTTCATTGTCCGCTATGCATTAATACGGAATTACTGCATTGCCGGTGAAGAAACATGTTCCGCCGTTACGAATTCATTGTACCATTAATGTATGACCGCGCCCGTATGCTCTGCGATTGTATCGAATCCGATCGATGAAGCGAAATTGCTGATGGAAATTGAAGCCGAAATATACGAAATCTTTGCTATCTTCAATTCAGTGGGCCGCGTCACGCGAATGTTCGTTCCCGCAGAGTCACATTACGCACGACCCCAGAGAGAGAGAGGAGACATCGGCTAGTGCGCGCGGGATTGACTAATCAACCGGATCGTCGAATCCGTTCGGAATGATACACGCCATCGAGCCACGCAGGCTCCAGAGGGATATATAATACACGGGAAACGCGACCTGGTCCCGCGATCGGTATTAATTAATTCGGGCGGACCGAGGGGTTAAATCCGTACGGTATATACAATGCTCGTTATCGCGCTTATTCATGGAGGGCTGACTACCATTATGGAAAACAGCTTTCAAAATGCCTAATAAGCGGGAAGCAGAATATTTTTGATTACGTCTATCCGAGGGCTGTTGCAGATTTGACTGGAATCAGATCTGCGAGTTCTTTGTCATAATCGAAATGGCATTAATTAGTTATCAACGTTTGCCAGGCAAACGTATACCTGGAGAGATCAACGGTAGGATGCTTCGATGTCATCAGGAGCCTACAAATTCTAGACTGGCGAGGACAGCTGTCTCGTCCTATTGGGTTTGAGGTTTTTTTTTTACGTAAACGGTAGTTAAACATCTCGAGACTACGGTGGTTGAGTAAGTAATTAGCCGGTAAGTCACTGAAGTCATTGAATTCTCATAAAACGAGTCATTAAAATGAGTTGACCGATCCTGCAAAATTGTACATACAATTTAATAATAATATCATCCTAACCTTATACCTACTTGCTGAAGAAAATCATTTTAAAAAATACTTTTTTATTGCAAAAAAGAACGATAATTTTGTCTAAAGTTTCCATTTTTTTCTGCAGTAACGCCTTTTTTAAATTTTCAACGTTTAACATGTTTCTTAGGTTTAACTTCAGCATTTGGATATTAAAATACTAAAGATTCTTGGCTCATATTTTTCAGATCAATATTGACGTTGTTGGATTTCCCACAAACGGGCAACTGTCGCCAAAACCTTCCTGGAAGACCACGCTATAAAGTCGTTATTTTGCAATATTGTTTAATGAAAAAATTGATTTAAACAGTTTAATTATGTAACAAAGTGTACCTAAAGTTTCCTAAATGTAAAACATTTTGTTGCAGTCCAAAAAAAACTATCAAAATTGGGTATTTTTTCATACCCAATTTCCCCCCTTAACAATTAACTTCCCTCCTTAACAATTAACTGATTTTCGTCTAAAATTAAGTAAAAATACATCTCAGTATACTGGTGAAATTTCAAGCCACGTTATCGAACTTTTAACAAAAAATGTCTACTTTAAAAATCGTCTAATTTATGCAGCACTTTATGGAGATAACATAGTGGCTACATTTCTATCTGATAATTTAAATAGTAAATAACTCTAGATGTCTGATACAAATTGCTCTAAGCATGTCAAAATTCTGATGATTCGGTAACGACAATAAAAACAAGGGGTCACCGAATGTTCAAAGTAAATATTAATGATAAAACTTTTTAAAAAGCGACTAGCGGAAGAATTTTCGTAACCGCGACTTCTCAGAGAACATGTAAAAATGTTTAAATCTACCAAATTTATGCGAATTTTTTCATTCCAGTTCATCGTTGGGTATAATAATTGATTGCAACTTATTTTTATCAAGTGCCACTGTAATCTACTAATGATTCAGAAGGTCCCTGGCTTATGCGCCCACAAAACACAGCCCCGGTGAAAGGAATATCTAAAGATTTTTCTCGTGCACTGGGCGCACAACTTTTTGGTGACTTTCGGTTTCTGCTGCTTTAGCAACCACTCCAATTGGATCGATGTTGAGACCTTGGGAATGTCAGTGCAGTGCTCGACCGACTGCGTCGCACCGTTCTCCATTTATCGCTTTCTATCTTAACAACGCAACATTTGCAAAAAAAAAAAAAGAAAGAAAGAAACGGTGTACAAAGAAGCCAGTGAGATCGTGTCTCCTATCGTTTTATCGTGGTGGTTAGCGGTATGCGAGGTCTCGATGGACTACTCGAACGTTTTACCCGGGTACATAACGGACTAGCGAAGTGTCCACTCCATTGCCGTCACCGCGTCCTCTCCGCGCATCAGGCCAACCGAGAACATCCATGAAATGGAGTACGCGATAGATATATACCAGGCGAAATGGGAACGAGACGGAAGTGAAGAAACCACGGTGGTAAGACGTTACGACCGTGAGATTTTACCTCGGAAAGAACAAACGTCCTAATCGAGCCCCGGGGACTCGTTTTCGTCGCAGGAATAGAAGGAAAAGCCAGACCCTAGGCCATGTATATCCTCAATGTCGGAAACGTTGGAAGAAAAGAGCTCAAGTGCCAACAACGATGGAAAGGAAAACCCGCGAGATTGTGAGACGGTTTCTGTTCTTCAGTGTTCTCGTTCACATTTCGGCCGATAAAACAAAGCGGCTGTTGTGTAATTCCGTGGCATGACAGGAATAAACGTTCGCGTTGAAGAAAATAGCCCAACGAGCAATCCTAGTTTTTCGAATCGTTAATGTCCCTGCGTGCAATTTCTGTTCGAGAAAAGAAAAAGATCTTGAGAGTTTCCGTAGCGATTGATCGCTCATTTGGCACATAAGATGGAGTGCACTCTCCGGATAGGTTTGTCGTTCCAGTTGAATGTCGAAGGACATCACAAAACCACCGCGTCACGGGATTTGATAGCCGTGACTAGAAAGAGAGAAAGAGAGAGAGAGAGAGAGAGAGAGAGAGGCTAACGATCCTGCTGGTGTTTTCCGGTTCTTCACGTGACCCCGATGACGTCCGGCTCTCGGCTCCGTCCCGGAACTACATTAGAACCGGATCTAGGATCATCTTCCAGGCATTCGGTACGGGTGTGTTGACCTATTCGTCCTAGAGGACTAACCGACAGTCTCGACAGTGTTTTTTCGGCTGCGTCAACCCTGGAGAAGGTTCGACAAGCCGTGCAGAAATTACTTAGGGATACCTAAGTTCCGATCAGATCCCGATCGGGATATGATACGGATTCCCTAGAAGGGATGTCCTCATCGGAATCCAGATGGAGCCCAACTACGTAGCACAAGGTGGAGATGTTGCCGGCAAGAATTTGAAATACTTATTAAATACATTTTTCTTAGAAAATTAAATACATATTTTCTTAGCTCGAACGATCTCAATTTAATTTAAATATAATTACTTAGGATAAATAACCTATATGACTTTTCTCCAGGAAATATAAGTCTTTCAAAGGTCTATATATTGTTTTTTTTTTCGAAATCTTGTATTAAATGTAAAGAATTTTTTTCGAAATTCTGCTATTAAAATATATAAGTTTTGACAGTTATACTGTAGCACTAAGTTTTACTTAATCTTTTTCAGATTCTTGAATAAATATTTCAGAAAACGTCCAGCGTCTCCAATTGATGCGGATGGGTATCTCCTGGTGATTTTTACATTTATCCCTGGGATCCGACTCGATATCGAACTAGATCTTGATCTAGAAGTTCAGGATTCTAGCCTGGATCCTATGCAAAGTTTCCATTTGGATTCTGACTGGAGTCCTTAATAGTTTTGGATTAGGATCCTGGCTGGAATCCGATTTGCGAGCGTTACATTTCGGTTCCGGATCCGATTCGATGTCCGACTGGATCCCGATTGAGAAACCAGGATCCTAGTCCGAATCGGACTGTATCCATGACACTATTTCTGCACGGGAAGCCAGCCGGATGACCGGGACATCAGTCAAGAGCTTGGGATCATCAAAGAGTGGCACGCCTAGCGGAGGATTGTGAAAATAAGCTAATGTTAACGAGGAAGGAAATATGGATAGGGGAGAGATAGAGCGAGGTAGTACGAAGACGCAAAGAGAGGTCGTTCGATGTGATTTTCTTCTCGAGAGCTTTCCTTTCAAGGGTGGCTGTGCGTGGAGAGTGCTTTGTGCTCCTCAACCAGGCTATTTTTTATATCTCCCTGTCCCCCTCTGTCTTTTTCTCTCTCTAGCTTTGGCAGAGATCCGTACCGATTCGCACTTTGGCTTCGGCTCCATTTCCATCTCTCTTGCGCGTGAAAAAACGACCCCTCGAGCCACCTCATACAGCACCCTACGACAGTCCCTTTTCTAGTCTTCTCTCGTTCGGTCCTCGCCTCTTCTCCATCGTAGCTTCCATTCCATAAACCTACTGTACTTCACAATCACAAAGATGGGCACTCCTTCGGAGACTCCACGTGGCACACAGCGTAGAACTTATTGTTCGGGAGCAGCGATTATCTCACCCTACGACGTTCCAAGCCGGCACCACCTTCGGCGTGCAAAAATCCTCTCGAGGGGACGTGGCTGGTTGGGTAGTCCTCTATTCGCCCGCCTCGAGGAATCCCAAGAAGGACCGTTGTCTCGGATGCTCATCGCGCGTTTCCAACAAGCGCCCGTTCAAGAGGTGGAACCGAGGAAAAGTCTTTCCGCCCCGGTGTTCTTCGCCGCCACCGCCGCACCCACTATTTCGCTTCCCTTGCGCGTCTAACACAATCGCAAAGACACGTACGCCAATGTGGTAGGCTTTGTACTCACACGAAAGATATCCAGACGTGAAAGAAGCCGCGAGGAAGAAACCTCTCGGCCTTCACCACGAGATTCCGTTACGAGAGTTCGCATCCTTCCCCAAACACCTCGAGACTTTTGCTTCGGATAAGGACTAGACGAGATTCTGCATTCAGCGATTTCTACAACGGCCGCCGCCCAACCCACCCGAGGAATTCCTCGGGATTTATATTGGCGACGACGAAACTTTGGACGGTGGTGGACGAAGTTTTCGAAGTTTTGTCGGTAGGCTGAATCGAGTTATCCGTCGATTCGCTAGTTTCCTTACCGTCGAAAATTCCATTTCAGACATTCGCCCCCTCTGGCAATTTGTTTTGACTTCAACTGCCCATCAAGGCTTTGTACTAGGTTCAATTATCGTGCTCGTTTCACGAGCACGCTCGCGACAAATATGTTGATTCAACCGAATCCGCTTCGTCGGGGTAATTCGATGTTTGAAACTATACCGAATTGCGGTCTTTGCGAGCAGCGATACAATCGCTTGGGTTTCGGACTGGACATTTCGAACGGACCACTTCCATCCCCGCTGGTATCGACAGATTTTTTCAAATTTTTCCGCGTGCAGATATGGAACTCACTTTCGAAATTGTGAGCCGGCACCCCATGAATCACACATTACGCAAATCATCAGAAAAGCTAATTGCTCAAGTCTTGAACTAGGGCAAATCTGGAACCCTAACTACTGAATTGTGGCTTGATTCCAATAAAACGTTCATTAGGGACATCGCCCACCAAAGCGGAGATGATCGGAGCTAGGAAAAAGCCACCAATCAACCCCTGAATTCGTGTTCATCGAAGCTGGGCGGGGTGATTATATTCGCAGTTTTTCCCTACCTACGCTCATCTCTGCTTTGGTGGATGATGGCCCTAAGACTCGAAGACACCCTCATCTTCAACTGAGACTTCCTTCGTGAACTAAACATTCCTCCTGCCAGTGCAGAAATTGCCGTGAGGATTCAATTGGATTCCCACACGTCCCGATCGGAATCCAATGGTTCATCGCGTTGGATCCTTATATAGGGTAGGGAGTGGCATATTGAGCAAGTATTGAATTATCGCTCTGTAATTCCTTAACGTTCTGCCTTATAAAAATGAAACCTACTTTGGTCGATAGGAAGTTTATCTAGGAAAAAAAGTCTGTAGACGAAATTCCTGTCATCCTTATTGTTTCACAGATAATCGCTCCCAAATGACTAAAGCCATATTTACTTAAGGGGTTACGTGGGTTTGAAAATTTTTTTAAATCCATTTTTTTTAAATTTTATTATCTAATAGTACAATATGTCTAGAATTTTCTCCCAAAGTTTTAAGTCAATCGGAGTAAAAGTCTAGGAGAGAGAGAGCCTTTGAGAATTCCCCCCGTTGGCAAAGACCGGCCGGGAGCGACGCAGGTGTACGCATTTTTTTCAAAACACTATTTTTGAAGTCGTTGGAAACGATTTCTCAAAAACTAATGCACCGATCTTATTGAAATTTTGCACACTTCTTCAAAATAGCATTGGCTAGTGATTGAACGAAGGTTTTTTTTATTACAATTAATTTTACAAGTCTATACGTAGTGTAAATTGTACTAAAAATTGAACTATTTTGCATACAACTCTGCCAAAAATTCAAATTTTAATTTTTTTTTAATCCTTCGTTCAATCACGAGCTTATACTACTAACAGAAAAAATTTGGTTTTTTAAATTTCATTAAAGCTATCATGAATTATCCTGATCACCACGAGGACACTTTTTTTGAGGGGTCTTCGGAAATCAGGTCCCACCGGCTGAATTTCCCAAATTTTTGGATGAATTTTTTTATTAAATATTGTTGAAATGTTGCTCTTTTATGTGCTTAACATTTTGAATAAAATAATTTATATATTATATTTAAAAAAAAATAGAGAAAATATGCTTTTTTTTGGCTTCGAAGCCCACGTAACCCCTTAACCTGCTCCGATGGTGCGGTAAGTTGAGCATGGGTATGAAGTAAGTTGAGCAAAGTAAGAACTGCATAAACAAATCAGACGTATGCAACATGATTTGGTACAATGCCGTAATAAACCAACAGTTGCTTGTTAATTAGTGAGATTTAAAAACATTAACATTAATTGCAATGAACTTTCAAATATTTTTTCTTATACAATGGTAGAAGAAGAACTTTCAATCACATTTTTTTTTACTTTTGAGTGCAAAAATAATGAAACGTCCCGTGTTACCGTCTCGTGCGCCGCATGGCAACGGGCGATGGCGTGATGTGTTCCCCTCCCCCATACCTCGCTTTCCGCCATTTGATGCACCCGCATGCGGTGCTTAGTTTTCCAGATATTTCGATTGTCCAACTTACCCGACTGCTCAACATGCACCTCCCTATCCTACTAAAAAGTCACACTCGTACATATTGGATTTTAATCGAGATTTCCCATTGTTCTCCCTATTCCCAAAACTTGTACACGAGATAATGTTTGAATAATTGTGTTTGGAAAATCCAACAAATTCCAGTTGAGAATTTCAAATAAAAAATACTCAAACGACGTGAATCGGGAAATAGCGCGGAATTCAGTTGGATTCCAATGTGGACTCCCCACGTGCGGCGTTCCTATCCAATCACTTTAGGGATGTGTTAGGATTTGGAGACTCCCCAACAAGTTTCTGTACGGCTAGTTCTATCCCTAATGAAATAGGTTCCATTCCATTCAAACGAATGTAATATACTGGCAAGTACAACGAAAAGTCCTATCCGGGAGTATCTTCGAATCAAACAAAGGGATTAGTGTATCACGTCGCACATCCCCTCAATCCCGTTTTATCGAATATCCAATAGAAGTTTGGTGAGCTTTCATTTGATTTCCGACGAAACGGGATTTAGGTGCATCGTCCGAGGGACAACTTGTTTCCGCGCTTCCAGGGAAAAAATCAATCTCGACCACATGCTCTGACTGTTACTCAACCGCAATTCCCCTGGACGCAATAATGTCTCTTTCTGCATGTTCTGCAAAAAGTTTTCCCATGCATAACATACACACGTATGCCACATAATAGTGACTCTCGAGAACTAATAAATCGTGGCGAGGTTCAACTTGAAGAGGAATGAAAAAGTGAACTGGCCGTGTCAATCATATAAAGTTTCTCGTACACGAGGGTTGAAAAGCTTTTATTGCGGCCGGCTTTGTGCAGAGAGTGTTATGTTTCCCATAGTCATCGGAGCCCTTAAATATTTGCTCCCTCTGGTGTGGGCTTTTGCTCCCTGCGTTCCGTACACATTATACGTGCAGACACGCGCGCACATAGACGAAACTTCAATAAACGTATGTTTGTATGGTATACACATAAGCGCCGAATAAATATGAAATACGAGAGACCGTATAGCGATGACACAGGTGAACAAGTGACGGCCGGTGAGGTTTTCGTGCGAAGGCGTTAAAAGCGACCGGAAATGGGTTAGGTGACGATCTGCGTCAAGAAGCCAGCAAGACGGATCCTTCTTTCCTGGCCATTTGTTAGCCACGATACGCGATGTCGCACAATGTCCGAACATACGTCATCGTGGATGTTAGGCTGGAGACACGAGGATAATGGGTATATGCCGTAAGCGGCTTAAGGAGGGCAATACATGTAGACGACGAAAAAAAATAGCCAATTTTGACCATTTTGTTTGGAAAGGAACACGACCTTCTACATTTATGAAACTTCAGGTACAATTTATTACATAATTAAAGTGCTTAGATAATTTTTTTGATAAAAAATATTGCAAAATGGCGATGTTATCGCAGTTGTCCGTTTGTGGGAAATTCAACGACTTTTAATATTGATCGGAAAAATATGAGCCGAGAATTTTTAGTATTTTAACATCCAAACGCTGAAATTATACCTAAGAAACATTTAAACAGTTGAAAATTAGAAAAATAGGACACCCGAAAAAAAAATTGAAATTTTACACAAAACTTCCGTTACTTTTTGCAATGAGAAAGTACTTTTTAATAGTGATTTTCACAAACAAGTAGGTACACGTTCAAGGTATTATTTTTATTGAGTTGCGTGTACAATTATGAAACTACTTTTTTCGAGACGGTTGACATGATATCTCAAGTTGTAATGAACCGATTTACTTGAAATTTTTTGTGGACCTTCTCTATACACCCCTCTATCTCCCCTACCAGATTTATCGCGAAATTTTGTTACTAATTATTTTGAAAAAATCACCAAACGTGAAAAAAAAACGGCAAAAAATGACCTTTTTTTTAAACAGCCGCCATTTTGCGATTTTTTAATTTTTTTTGCCTGAGGTAGGGGCTATAATGACATCCTTACTAATTAAGAATCTATTTTTTTTTCAGATGACCAGGAGGGTTGGAATCATGTCAACCAGGAGAGGCCGTTTCTTTTCCACCCCCACTTTACCAGCCTGCATCTACCAGAATTATGGATTTTTTTTTTCGCCAATTTTTTTATACAATGTCAAAGGATGAATAAATATGTGGTAAAAAGATAGATACGGAAATATTTTTTGTTTTTTTTTAATCGCATGTTCAAAAATCCCCAAATTTTGGCCCTCTAGACTAGAAGACGGCCTTAAAGTTAGTAGAAAGTCACGACATGAATCAAGAGGGGTCGCGCGAGAATTCGAAAATCGAGTACTTAGAGATTTTTCACACCCATAATCCTTTGGAATATAATTTGTATAGGTACTAAGGTACATTTTGTATAAAAAAAATTAATCGATTTTTGGAAAATCCTAGAGTGGCCTAAGGCCTTAATCGAGGAACAGTGCAGCTTTTTGTTGGATCCCAATCAGGACTTCCTATGTGCGGCGTCCCTATCAAATCCCTATAGGAATGTGCCAGGGTCCGAGGACACCCCAACAAATATCTCCACGGGATGTAGTTTTCGAGAAAAATGTGTTGAAAAGTTTCGAACTACGAAAACTCAATGATTTCAGGCATTTACTGGCTAATTACTTACTTTACCATTGTATTCTTGAGATGTTTAACCAACAATTTACGTAAAAGCAAAGCATCGATTTTTTTTATATCGTTACATGTATATTCCCCTTGAAAGGAAATTTCCCCTTTGCGTACCGGTGTGCACAGAAATCCGGATAGAGATAAGCAGAGAAAAAGCCGGGAGAGCGGTACATTGCGTTGTGTATTAGCGGTGCATTTGTCAAGTCTCGAGCTTAACTGGGTTACGATGCCACCACGAGAGAAAGAGAGAGAGAAAGAGAGAAAGAGAGAGAGAGAGAGAGAGAGAGAGAGAGAGAGAGAGAGAGAGAGAGAGAGAGAGAGAGAGAGAGAGAGAGTACTCGCTAGTACAAACGCAATAAAGAGAAGATCTAGTTTTAACTTCACTCGTGCGCTTTTTTTGTTCCTCGGCTCTTTATCCTTTGAGGCGAATGACAGAACGGGGATGTAGTCCCCGAGGGAGGGGAAATGTTCGCGCGAGTACTCTTCTGCAGTTGGATTATTTGCTCGGAAAATAGAAGGCGCACGAAAGAATGGAAAAACAGCAAAAATAAAAACAAAACAACAAAGAATCCACCACCATCGAGGAATCTTTAGGGCACACATTCTTGCCGACACACGTCGTTGGGCTGGCGGGAAATAAAAGGCACCCGGTGGGATTGCGCAACAGGAACTTTGGCACTTTGATGTTTCCCCAGTTCCAGCTCATATACACACGCCACGTTTTTTTTTTTTTTTTTCGTTTCTTTTTACCTTTTTTTTCGACCGGCGATAGCTGTGCTTTCTTTTTCCCCGATGTTGCCGTCCGTAATGCGTATCTGTTCTTCGGCTTCCTGGGCTACGCTTTGAGTTTCCGCCATGTGCCAAATATATGTTTCTCCGCCTCGGATGCCCGTACGAAAATCCTGTTCCCATTTCATCCGTGTGTGTCTCACGATCCCGACATCACCGCGAAAAGGATTTGAAACTTTGCCAATGTTTTCGTTCACCTGATGTCTGCCTCTTCCTCACGTTTGGGTCGTCGTTTTGTCCTTCCATTTCGCTTCTTTTCTTTTACACGTTGTAATACTTTTGGCCCTTTTTTTTGTCTGGTCGATGATTATTCCGGGTGGAATTTACATTCCAAACGAAGGTGTTGTTGGGGACATTGAGAGTTGGCATAATATTGAGTACAGGAATGATAGGTTGCTTCGAGGCCTCGAGGCCAAATGTCTTTAAAATCATCTTCTCCTATCTATTATCTATCGATCTATTTGTATATATATATATATATTAGATGAAGTAAAAAGTTCTGACCGTTTTTTTCGCTTTAATTCGATGATGAAATTAACATAGTTAGGATTATCCGATTAGATCAAATATGCGCCGTTTTGTTCGATAACTTTTGTCCATTTTGAAGGTAATTTCATAATTCCGCGATTGAAGAAGTCCTCGTCTCTATTGGTAAAAAACTTGACCAGCTCATTTTCACAAGCCTCTCTTGAGGCCAGTTTTGTACCATCAAGAAAATTTTGCAAATGCTTGAAAAGGTGATAATCGCTTGGTGCCAGGTCTGGACTATACGGCGGGTGCGATAGAACCTCCCATCCAAGCTCTCGGAGCTTCTGGCGCGTCGTTAAAGATGTGTGCAGCCTGGCGTTGTCTTGATGGTACACAACACCCTTCCTATTGGCCAATTCTGGCCGCTTCTGGTCGATCGCCTGCTTCAATCTGGTCAGTTGTTGACAGTAGAGGTCCGAATTAAGTGTTTGGCCCGATGGGAGCAGCTCATAGTGGATGATTCCCTTTCAATCCTACCAAACACATAGCAAAACCTTCTTGGCCGTTAATCCGGGCTTGGCGATCGTTTGGGCCGGCTCACCGTGATTGGAACACGATCTTTTTCGGCTGTTGTTCTCGTATGTGGCCCATTTTTCATCGCCAGTCACCATCCGCTTGAAAAATGGGTCGATTTCGTTACGTTTCAGCAAAGAATCGCAGGCATCAATTCGGTCCAAAAGGTTCTTTTGCGTCAATTCGTGTGGCACCCATACATCGAGCTTCTTCTTGATATCAGCCTTATGCAAATCGTTCCAAACGGTTTTCTGGCTAATCGTCAGTTCCTGGACAATGGAATAAGTGCTCACATGCTGGTCCGACTCGACGATTCCCATGATTTTATCGACATTTTCGACGATTGGCCTACCAGAGCATGCCTCATCTTCGACGTCTATATTACCAGAACGGAATCGTTGGAACCACCGCATTGGTGTTGCATTCGATACTGTATTGGCTCCATAAACATCAGAATTTTTTTTTGGCCGTCTGCTCCGCCTTTTCACCTTGGTCCGTAGTGGTACTGAAGAATGTATCGAATTTTCTCTTTTTCTGCCTCCATTTTGGAACGCTGTAACACACAACTGGCTTCACCAAACACAAAACTGTCAAAGAACTTTTTTTTGAAGCGTAATGTCACCTTTAAATCACCATATAGTATGACCCGATGCGATGTATACATCGCGAGATATGGCTCACTAAAGACCCCTAGCGAAAAACGCTCAGAACTTTTTACTTCACCCAATATATATATATATACACATATGTTCTCTCTCGTGACCGGTCTCTCTCCAAACGAACGGATTTAAAGGTCCCGGGGGTGGTGCCCGTTTCGGTCAGCTTGATATACAACCGTGCGGATCCGGGTTGAACGAGAACGAAGAGAAAAAAAAGTCGAGCCCTGCGGTTCGCCAGCGAATGCTCTATACACGTCAAGTTCGTCATACTTTTTTATCCTCCGTAGCTTCTAGATCGTAGTCGACGGAATATCCTCTTCCGTACTGTATAAATGTCAGAGTACAGCGAAAGGTTTAACGGAGAAAGGTCGAAAAGAAAGGGCATCTGACTTTAACGCCCTTGCATGCGAGTAACGCGAATCGCTCCATTAACCCGTTTACACTCCGAGCGAAACAAGTGTCTGTGCATATACCATCTCACGACTCATGAAGTTGAAGCTTGCATTGTTGAAAAGCAACGAAACTTATGTCTTTTTATTCTTTATTTCTTCATTTTCATTATTTTCCAAAGATTTCTTTTACAAATTAAGGTCGAAGGTCTCCAGAAAGGGTACGTAAAAACGTTCGAATGAATGTCCGTTGAATTCCAACGATGCGAACTTCAACGTTATCAAGAGTCATACACATGATCGTAAATGGCCTGTGTATAAATTCGTATTGAACCCTATTTGAGCTTGTTTTACCGGTTGCCCAGTGTTCCCTCTTTTCCATGACTTTTTTCCCCCCGAGTACACACTCAAGCACTCATTCTCGTTCTCTCTCTCTTTCTTTTTCGCTCCCTGCTTCCGCTCGAGTTTATTGGTCCCCCATGTTGAGGCAGAGGTGCGTTTAATGGCGCGTCACGTGTGTAGAGGTGAAATCATTCGATACATGTCGCCCTTACCTCCCGCGAGGTCGAGTATTTTTTGTCCTTCATCCCTGCGCTGTTTCACCTCGGTATGTTTCCCATTCCTCTTCTCTCGTATACATCTTTCTCGCTCTACCCTAGGCCAGTAAGATCACGGCTTTTCTTTTATTTATGACCACCACCCACCCCCCTGCCGACTAAGCTTCCGCAAGAGTTCTCTCTAGGCCCTTTTTTTTTTTTCTTTATTTCCTCACCGTATTTCTCCCTCGTTCTCATTTTCTCTGCCGTTTGTTCGAGAGCCTTGTTTTCAGTGCGTGTACTTTTTTTTTCCCTCCCGCTGAACTTCCACTTTCCGTCCAGGCACTGACGAGGAGGCGGTAGCGGGTCTCGGTGATGGCCGAGCATCAGGATTCGTGTCCCGGAGCCTTCTTTCCAGGCAAATCAAATTTCAATATTCTCGCACCGTGGAAGGGAGAGAAAACAACGAGGGGGCCACACGAAGCCAAGGCAAAATCTACGCATACACTCTTGTAAAAGCCATCTCGAAGACATTTTTCCGTAGACTCGGGGAGAAACTTCGACTTCATTGGTTTCCACTTTTTATCATCTCTTCTCCAGCCACCCTTCGATGCTACCATCCCGCTCCCACTCTATCGGCCACCCTTCCCTCTATCCTCGATCCTTTGCAGCCTGAATTATTGAGGAGCAGTTGGGATACAGGAAAACTTTTAAGTTTCCTCAGATCGAAAGTTACGCGCGGTTTTATTAGCAAAGTGAACCTTCGCAAACTCATCGTGAATCGTAATGTTCTCGAACATATATATATATATATATATATATATGTATACACATAACAACTTGTTCGTAAGTCCGCGTCGTCGTCGTCGACGAGGGTGTTTGCGCGCTTGAAAAGTATGCGCTTCGTCTTACGCGAGATCTTGAAGGGTTAACTCTGTCTCTCTCTCTCTCTCTCTCTCTCTCTCTCTACTCTCTCTCCTCTCTCTCTCTCTCTCTCTCTCTCTCTCTCTCTCTCTCTCTCTCTCTCTCTCTCTCTCTTTCTCTCTCTCTCTTTCTCTCTCTCTATCTCACTATCGCGATAATGTCGGATTTAATGTTGCTTCCCGTTTTTCCCTCTTGAAAGGACATTTGAGTTTGTGGAAAGTGTGTTAACAAGGCGATTGTAGAACGAGGTAACGACGAGGGCGATGGAGCCAGCTGGTATACTAATATATATTGTATTGGGATGTTGAATAAGTTCGCGCTGTTTTTTTCGTGAAAATTAATGCTTTATTTTTTTTTAATAGAAAGAAATCTACAGATATTACACACAGTGTAACTATTTCATGGCATTGAAAATGTAATCAGACTTTTCGGGTGATAAAAAAAGGTACATGCAAATAATATGAGTTGCTCTTTTCTCTCTCACTCTCTAACTCTCTCACTCTCTTCTCACTCTCTCACTATCCATCCAACCATCCATCAAACCCAAACGAACAAACCCAACTTAACCTAAAACAAACCCAACTTAACCCAAACAAACCCAGCTTAACCCCAGACAAACCCAACTTAACCCAAACAAACAAATCCATCAAACCCAACTTAACCCAAAACAAACCCAACTTAACCCAGCTTAACCCAAACAAACCTAACTTAGGCCAAACAAACACAACTTAATCGAAAACAAACCCGACTTAACTCAAACAAACCCAACTTAACTCAAGCAAACCCAACTAACCCAAACAAACCCAACTTAACCCAAACAAACCTAACTTAACCCAAACAAACCCAACTTAACCCAAACAAACCTAACTTAACCCAAACAAACCCAACTAACCCCAAACAAACCCAACTAACCCAAAAAAAACCCAACTTAACCCAAACACACCACCCAAACAAAACAATCCACCTTAACCCAAACAAACCCAAACCCAAAAACAAACCCTAACCCAAACTCACCAACGTTGTAATACGCACCAACAAGTTGTAGTGCGCACCAACAAATTGAAACTTACAACTTGTAACCACTAATGACTCCACATGCGACGCAGATTTTTCAACAAGTCACAGGCATTTAGCATGTCGCAGGTGCTACAACACACCGGTAGTGGAGTGGGGGCAGCGTTAGTTTCATGTGACATCTCGCTCAATCAGACCCCCTACAAACATCTTTAAAAGCATTTTCAATGCTAAAACATGCGCCTGAAAGCCATTGTTAGCCACTACTTTTTCCCATCTTTCTAGAAACATTTTAATTCCACGTCGGACAAACGACATGTCTTTTGAGGCTATCCAAGAGTCGATCCATTTTTTGCCATTTTCATAAGAATGGAAGTGCTGCTCAGCCAGGCCATGTGCCATCGATCGGAACTATCGGCCAATAAGTTTTTCAATTTTTGATGTTTTTTTACAACTATTCTTTTGTAAGTTCTTGAAACACCAATAAGAAGGCTGTAAAAAAGTGAATAGTAAGAAATATTTCTCTTTTTTTTGTCCGTTAAGCCCGAAAAAAACGCTCGTAATTTAGGACTCCAGACCAAAAACACTGCCTTAAACCTCATTGTGTTTAATTTTTTTTCAAGCGAAACAGTCATTTTGTAAGAGAAACGTCGTCGAAATGGCCTTTATGTAAAAATGCTTCCGTTCAGAATCCATCCAATGGTGCTCTTGGGGACTTTGCGGCTTACATTATGCTGGGTATAAGAGCGATTGGCTACCCAAAGATGGTCCTGGAAGATCTATAAAATCATCTATACATATATCTATTATACATATGTAGGTGATTTTGGTGGTGTGCGTGTGTGCGTATACTTCGCACTGTTCGCAAAGAACGAGCTAGACTTTATCGATGCCAATAAAATAATTGGTTATATTTTTTCTTCCCTTTCTTGATTGTCGCTTACCGCTCGTTCACTTCGCAGTCGTACTTGATCGAATTGCCGTTTCATAGTTAATTCTAACAATTGAACCTTGGCATGTATACATGCGTTCGTCATATTTTTTTTTCGTGTCGGCGTACCCTCGCTCATTTTCCAAGTCCCAACATCCGAGCTATTAAGTCACTCTGACGTGTGGGTTGCGCAATTCTTGGCGTCCGATTCGCTCAGCTCTTTCTCTCTCTCTCTCTCTCTCTCTCTCTCTCTCTCTCTCGCTCTTATATATACACATACGTATACGTTTGAGAATGTGTTTTTATTTGTTTGGGTTTATATGTACATCATCCATGACATGGTGCACAGGCACTACATACGTATTCATGCACACCCCGTGGTGCATAAATACTTCAACCGAAATGGGCAAATATCCAAAAAAACGATGAAACTACCGAAAAAAATATCGTGAGAAATGCAGGGGAAGGAAAGGCCACAGTCGTCCTGTCAACTTTTCCAGTGCATATATTTTTTTCTCATCGCATACGATTGTAGTCAGCATGGATAAGATCAATGAAAAAAGCGCATAATATTGTGTGTAGCTTGAAGATTATACGCGTTTGGGTTCGGTTGGGTTTGGCTGCCACAACTGTAGCTCATTTATCGTCTGAACACGGAGAGAAGTAAAAAAGTAATTTATGTCGTGAATTTCACGGTAAAAATTACCGTGATATATTTCAATGTGGTGACAAGTGAGAAAAGCATAATAATTCGTATGCGACAAGTTTTTTTTTAACTCACGTTACAGAAAATTTCAAATACGTAGGTAAAATTTTACTATACAAGAAGGGTAGCGCGCACGATAATTTTTACCGAGAGCACAATACATTTTCCTATAACACTCATTAAATTTTATAATAAATCTTAAAATAACTGTTATAAAGACTATACTCTTTTATAGACATTTTTGAAAGGCATAAAATAATAAATTGCACAGTAAAATTTCGCTCATATTATATATGTTTTAAATGTAAGTTTTGCGTATTTTGTTACACATCAAAATTTACTAGAAAATCTGGTAAAATTTTCTATCTGAAGAAGAAATTTTATTTTATTTTCGTGAAAATCTGTGTTTTACTCAGTAATAATAAGCAAAGTTTCAGGGTTGTCATCTGGTTACCGTTACTGCACGGTCATTTTTAACATTTAATTCTCCGTGTATAAAAATTATCCGTTTCGTTCGCATCGAGTTTTGATCATAGGGGATCATAGGGGTGAAAAAGTTTTTTAAACGTTCGTTTCAAAACCTTGAATAAAGTATGCTTTTCAATAAAGCATGTTTCGGAAGACTGCTCAAACAATGCCTTTATAAAATGTGCTTGGTGTGAAAAATATGTATGTTTCAAATGTTTCTACGATGAATATCACCATAAAAGTTGTAAAATTATTTCTCATAATGAACAAAAAGCAGCGTATATGATTGATTGCAAGAATTTTCCGAATTTTTGTTTTCATTAAAAAACTTTACTTAATTATATAAATTAACTGCTTAAATATGTTTAAATTCTACAATAAATAGTGGAACATTGCGACAAATAAATTACATTTTTTTTTAAACGGTAGCAGCGAGAATTAAACCCAAGCCAGCGGGGTGACAGGCAATGCGCTTGACCACTGCGCTACGCCGCTTATTTGGAAATGGTTGAAAAAATATCCCTGGAGCTCTAGTTGGAAATCTTTCGAGAGCCTTTTACCCT
>OZ010711.1:30356295-30439661 GCA_963932345.1 Ophion ventricosus | reverse complement strand
GCGCGCGACGGGTGAGACGGCGCCATACAGGCTGCTCCGAAAAATGACGTCCAAAAGGTTCATATACTTTTTACTTTTCGCGAAAAATGCGTTCTTTAAATGTTTTCTTCGATTTTTCCGTACCATAAGTTTTTATTTGTTTCGCTTTATTTGTATGTACTTTTCTCGTGGAAGTTTTCGAAACAATTGCGAGTCATTTAGACTAGTAGAAGTATTTTTTTTTATCATCTGACCTTTATTGACTTATCCTCACAAAATCATTTTTTACGGCATTTACGTAAGTGTTCAGTTGGTCTTTTGTTTATTGCTTATTGTCTTGAAACTTTGAACATGTTTTCCTGATAGTGTCACTTTTTCGCGAACCTCGTGCAGGATAACTCAAAAACTATTTGATCGATCATTTTGAAATTTTGCAGAATTTTAGGTAAGATAATTATCCTCTATGCGAACCTAAAGTTCCTCGAATATTATTTTTTGCAAACCCACTTTTTTATCAACAAGTACTATAGTAAAAATTTTATGAAAACTAGGATATCCTTTTAAACACGTACTATTATTCAAATTTCCACTTTTCTTCGGATTTGTTAGGTTCATATAGAGCGTGTGGGTCTTAGAAATAAAAAAAATCGTAGCTCTGATGTTTCAGATCAATGCATCAAACGTTAGATTGTACGCTATGCAACAATTCAGGCGGCAACCTGAAGCAAGTATCGTACAGTGACCATTTTTAAATATCGAAAAAGAATGACAAATTAAAATTTGTAATAATGCGAGGAAAGTAATAATATGTACATATTCATGAGAGAGATAATAGTATGTGCATAAAATTTTAATTATGTGGAATAAATAGTAACGACACAAAAAATCTTGAAAATTCGCTTATTTTCGGCTGCCTAAAGGAATCTTCCCCCTTAACAGTGCACTTGGCAACGATTAATGAAGGTGAAAAAAAATACGAATAAAGTACATACACAGGCGAGAAAAATAATAAAATTTCTCCTCAAAAACTAAAAAAGATCGTAGAACATACATGGGGTGATTCGGATAAGTATTGATACGAGACATCTCGATTTTCCTGTCGGATGTCACTTTTCGAACCACCCTGTATATATATATATATATATATATATATATATATATATATATATATAGCTATGTATAGGAAGAGAGAAAGCCTGCTGGTATATGAGCACAGCGGTAGAGCCGGCTTTAAATCCAATTAAAATTGTCCCTCACTCGCAAACGTGTATACCTTTATATATATATATATATATATATATATATATATATATATATATATATATATATATACACACACACACACACATATATATATATATATATATGTATGTCTCTACACCTGAGGATAGTCCTCGAAGTCAAATGCGTTCAAAATCACCTTTCATCAAATACATGCACACGCATACACACACACACACACGCGCGCGCGCGCGCGCACACTCTCTCTCTCTCTCTCTCTCTCTCTCTCTCTCTCTCTCTCTCTCTCACACACACACACATATATATATATATATACGTGAAAAGGTGAGTTTAAAGAAATTCAGTTTCGACGACCGTCCTCATAGCTTTCAATTGTCCCAATACTCAGCATTACATAAACCCCAATGGCTTCAAAATCACGTTTCGATAAATGCAAGCAGATTTATATAAAGATATTTTCAAGGACTTTTCAGCCACCGGAATCCGCGATTCGTTTGAATGAAAATTAAGGACCGTCCTCAGTACAACGAAATGTGCTGAAAGCCAACATTTCATAGATAGAACTACTTCAATATAACTCTTCCCCATATATATATAGATGTACAATCCAGATATATGTCTCACTTTGTCTCCTCGTACGTTTTCATTCTCTAGGCTCTTTTGCATTGCCATTCGCACGCGTGGACAAAGGACTCCCGGGTACCCACGCTTTCTCGCTGTACGATATTCGTTTGTGCAAGCCCTCGGGGACCCATATCTACTCGCCGCCCCTTATACTCCGTGTAAGCTCTGTCTCTCTGCATATGTATATCGAGTCTCGTTTCGTTTCATTTCGTACCACTTCCAAGCCGTTTTCGTAGCGATTTACTTACTTAAAAGATACGAGATTCAAATTGTGTGTTATCGAAGCAAGGCAAATTCCTATGGAGCATCGCGTAGTTTTCTCGTCCGCCCAGGTAGTATTTTCTCTCATTGGTTTTTCAGCGAATCCGAAAATTCAGCGATTTTTTAATTTTTATTATTCTCGTTGCAGTTCCCATTTGCTTCAAGCTATGAGAGATCGACAAAGCCAAATTACAAGGCTTGATGGATCGTTGGATCAAGATGATATTGAAGTTTGCACTGTTGGGATGCAACGATTTTTCTTTCTAATTGCACTTTTTGTTGCTGGCAGATCAAAGCTACGATGAACTTTTTTTAGGATCCTCATTAGAGACCTACAACTTAACTCTATCGAAATATACTTTGAATATCAATAAAAATGAAGAAAAGGGAAATAAAAAACAATTTCCATTGCATTCCGACGATACAAACTTCGACAGCATGGATGAAGGGGGGGGGGAATGAATATTTAAAAAGGCAAATTTCGTTGAAAAGGTGCGCGGATAACTCGGTTTTGCCTATTGTAAAAAAAATATATGACCAAAGGACATTTTAAACCGATGACCCTTTTTTTTTTAACGCATCGTTGATTTTATGAACAGAACGTTCATTTTCAGATCTTGAAATGATCTTTTTATGAATATGCTTACATTGACTAAAAGGAGATTCTGAAGACATTGGGGTTCGCGTAATGTGCACGTAATGTTGAGTATGGGGACGATTAGTCGCTTTAAGACAAGTCCTCGTTGTTTAGAGTCAGTCTTTAGAGTAATCTTTCCACATATATACATAGATATATATGCGAATAGCTGTATACCCTGAGCTCGTATAGGCGTACGGCAATACACCACCATATACAGTGCATTATTATTTCCGATCAATGAATATTTCATGAAAACGCAAATGATCCGTGTTATTAGTATTATGGGTATAGTACAGCGGGACAGGTTAATTCAAGGATTTTGGTATGCGTGATCTAACATGTGGGTGTTTATGTATACAGGGTGAGCCGAGAAGTGACGTCCAAAAGGTCTAAGCATCTAGATGCTTCTTATCAATACATATTCGAATCACTCCCACGTCTACGATCTTTTAAATTTTCGAGAAAAAAAGTATTCTATTATTTTTGTTTTTTTTAATTTTTCTGTAGCATAGGTTTTTATTTATTTTTCTCTGTTGTATGGACCTTTCTCTCAGAAGTTTTTAACAGTAAGTGAGTCATTTAGACTAGTATCAGTATTTTTTTGTTGTTTATTATCTGAAATTTCGTGGCTGATTTTGTCAAAACCAATTGTCAAACTTTTGATAAAAATGTAACGCATCTACGTGAGTGTTCAGTTCGTGATTTATTTATTGCTTAACATGGCACTTTATAATGATAGCAAAAGTTTAAAAAATTGCAAGGAAAGTACATGCCCAAAAGAGAAAAATAAGAAAAATGCGTTATTCTCGATAACTAAAAACGATCGCAGGACATATTGGGTCATCCCATAAAGAATGCGGTTTTTTTTAAATATTTTTATTTTCCAAAATTAAAATATATTACATACTACGACACTGGTTGTTTTAAATATATTTTTTTATTTGTTCAAGTTATTCTCTTTAAATATTAAATGTATTCAAATTAAATAAATAAAGATTAGATTCGAAGTAAATGAATAAAGATAAAAGACGATATATTGCATGAATGCGTGAAAGGAATATAGATTCATGATATAAAAACGCGGTGAAAACAAATTATTTAATGAAATAATTAATAAAATAAAAATTATTTACATTATTTTCCTTTTTCTTCACTAACAAGGCTGTTATTTGGAAAAAAAAAGAAAGGCATCGTCGTGCCTTTGTAGGCGCGACTATTTATATATAGACAGACCCTTTTCCTCAACTGTAGAATGTTACACCAGTCTTCTAATGAAAACAAAGCCATGAGATTTTTGAGAGACTGAATCGTGTACCATTTTTCCGTCTGTCTCTTTTATCTTATACTACCAGATGAAACCAAATCACAGATTTATTACGAACAAATAAAATATTTAGTCATTAAACGACATTAAGGAGGTACGACTACTCCCTCAAGGTCAACAAAGAGACTAAATATATGTCACCCCACGGGTGTTCTGATTTATGTAAACTAATGTTGAATATTCGTATTGTCGATCCGAAAGTGCCAAATTTGTGGTAAATGTTTTATTTGTTGCATATTTACTAATCAAACCTGAAAAATTAAATCCTCAACGACTCTGGAGTCTTCACGACGATTTCCAAGCAGTACCGAAATTCGGAAACTCTGTAGCGACCGTTTTCGGTGTCGTTACCTAGCAACAGCCAATAAGAGGCTCCCTTTCTTTTGATCGCGCATGCGATTGGCTGTCGCTAGCCGGCGACAACGAAAACTGTCACTACCGAGCTAGGTTATGCTCGCCAAACGAATCAGCTGTTACGCCCGACGTTGGCAAGTCTATGGGTATTATTTCGTCATTATGATAATATTCAACCGGACGTTGAAACTGTTTTATGATGTGTATTGCTTGAACTACACGGTGAAGTGCGAATTTTCGATTTTTTTACAATATCTATTGTGCCTAATTTATCAAATTTCCGTTTTCCAATGACCTTAGTTGGATACGTGAGTAGCAAAACCGTGAGTACCGCACTTCCGGTCGACCCTCTTCATAAGACGACGTGCTTCACTAGCTCAAAATGCTCGACTTTGTAATTTTATTACGAAAAAACTGGATGGTCAATATAGCTCAAATTTTTCCAAAGGGTGCATAACGTATTCGTCAACATCATATAAATATTTCAGGCTCGAAAGTTGGTTTCGACCCCATGATCGTACCTCCTTAAATAGATCTTGATTTGAATAAATAAATATATTTAAAATAAATAATTTTAATAATGAAATGCAATAGGAAAAATTTGATTTCACGAAAAATCTAGTTAATTTAAAAAAACCAGATAGACGCATCTATAGTTAATATCAAAAGAATGTTTCTATCAGTGTAGATTTTCCTTTTAGACGTCACATTTCGAGCCACCCTGTACACGTCAAGGGAATTGTGTTAATTTGGGGTCCCGGTGGACGAGAGTGCGCCGAGTGTTGCTCCGTAACGTCGTTATTGCGTATTATTTATATTCGCGAATTGTAATTACAGTCGCGATGTAACGAGGATAAAAGTGTCACGCGTTATACATCCGCCACCGTATGCAACATATTTAAATCCTAAATATTCGTGTTACGAATTTGGTCGAATAAATGGGAATTGAGTTTCCGAGGGGGTGGTTCGAAACAGCGATGCTCTTGATATTCACGGAAAGCGCTCGAGCGATCCTCCTCCACCGAGCCGACGAGCCACTGGAAAATTTGCATAGTGCGCTTATGCATATGCATCGCCGACTTGACCAATCAGAGAAGCGTCACAATGTGTTACAAACATGGATTGTTCGAGAGAGAGAGAGAGAGAGAGAGAGAGAGAGTCCTGTACGCGTATACAGTGGGAGTCCTCGGGCCGTCTGGCAGGATCTATCGCGCAGCCCCTTACGTTCGGTCTTGTTCCTATATCCCCGTAAATTTCCTCGATTTCAACAGCCGGAAACACGGAAGACCTTCGCGCGTCCTCCAATCCAGCACCTCAAGGGATTCACCTTGACGAAACTGTCGTTACAACCGAACCCTCGGGGGCGTAAACTCGTAGGATGACTTTCCAGAGAACAGACCGAGTGAGCTTTCGAGGAAAGTGCACATCGGCGCTCATTGCCGCGCATGAATTCCATTTGGGAAATGGAGAAACGACGGACTCACCGTGACCTAGAACGCGTAGAATCTTCCGGATCTTCGATTCGTCAGCCAGATGTGTCGGAGATTTCTGGAAAACGAAAGAAAACTCAAATTTAGTAGACGAAGACGCGAAAAGAAATTCTTTTGGGGTGTCATTGTGTTTGTAATTTATATATATATAACAATTCTGTGACTGGATGACTGACTGACATATAGACGTACACGTGAGAAACGTAGAAATGAAAATTCCTTGAATTATTTATAGGCGGAATCTGCTGGGGCCAGAGAAATTTGACGTATAAGTGATAATAAAAAACGTCTAAGTGCAAAATGTATAAACGAGGTTTCACTGTACCGTAAAATATTCCTTTTGCCAACGCGAATATTTAATAATTAACTGATGCACGTCTACAATTACACGGAGATAATTAAAAAGTAATTTTTGTCGTGAATTTCACGGTAAAAATTACCGTGATATATTTCAATGTGGCGACAAGTGAGAAAAGCATAATAATTTGTATGCGACAAGTTTTTTTTTAACTCACGTTACAGAAAATTTCAAATACGTAGCTAAAATTTTACTATACAAGAAGGGTAGCGCGCACGATAATTTTTACCGAGAGCACAATACATTTTCCTATAACACTCATTAAATTTTATAATAAATCTTAAAATAACTGTTATAAAGACGATACTTTTTTATAGACATTTTTGAAAGGCATAAAATAACAAAATGCACAGTAAAATTTCGCTGATATTATATATTTTTTAAATTTAAGTTTTGCGTATTCTGTTACACATCAAAATTTACTAGAAAATCTGGTAAAATTTTCTATGTGAAGAAGAAATTTTATTTTATTTTCGTGAAAATCTGTGTTTTACTCAGTAATAATAAGCGAAGTTTCAGGGTTGTCATCTGGTTACCGTTACTGCACGATAATTTTTAACATTTAATTCCCTCCGTGTAAGTAAAATTACATTTCAGTTTACTGGTGTAAAATTTCAAGCCAAGTTGCCGAGCTTAACAAAAAATTACGACTTTAAAAATCGTCTAATTTATGCAGCACTTTATGAAGATGACACGCTGGCCACATTTATATCTAATAATTTATATAATGAATAGCTCTAGATGTCTGATATAGACTATAACCATGTAAAAAGTACTGCTCTAAGCCATGTTAAAAATTCTAGCGATTCCGTAAGGATAATAAAACGAGAATGTGTTCGAATGTCCGAAGAAAATATTAATGATAAAACTTAGAAAAATGTGACTGGCAGAAGAATTTTTGTAACCACGACTTTTCAGCAAACATGTAAAAATGTCTAAATCTACAAAATTTATGTGAAATTTTTAATTACAGTTCATCTTTGGGTATAATAATTGATTGTAACTCATTTTTTATTAAACAGCATTGCAATCTACTAATGATTCAAAAGGGTCCCGAATACCTTAGAAATCGATTTCGATCTCATTACTGAAAACCCACTGCAATCATCGTGTGTTATCAAGAGACGCGGCAGCATCTTGACACCATGTAATAAAAAAGAAATTTCGATGGCACAGACGAACTCGCCGCGTACTCTTTATACACTAATTTATTTTACAGCGCTTTGACATACACTGATAAAAAAATATTTAATTTAAATAGGATCTATTTAAATCGAACCGGTTTTCTTCCTTGTCTCAAAGCCTACTACGACCCTATTTGTTTCAAATATATTTTTTTATTTGTTCAAGCTATTCTTTTTAAATATTAAATATATTCAAATTTAATAAATAAAGATTAGATTCAAATTAAATGAATAAAGATAAAACACGATGTTGCATGAATACGAGAAAGGAATATAGGTTCATGAGATAAAAGTGCGGCGAAATTTTTTTAAAATTATTATTATTTTGTTTCACTAACAAGGCTGTTATTTGAAAAAGCGAAAGCCATTGTCGTGCCTTTTATCCCTTGTCCTCAACTACAGAATGTTACAACAGTCTTCTAATCAAAACAAAGCCATGAGATTTTTGAGAGACTGAATCGTGTACCATTTTTCCGTCTATCTCTTTTGTCTTATACTACCAGATGAAACCAAATCACAGATTTATTGGGAATAAATTAAATATTTAGTAATTAGACGAAAATAAATCTTGATCCGAATAAATAAATATATCTATAATTAATAATTTCAATAATGGAATGCAATAGGAAAGATTTGATTTAAAAAAAAATCTAGTTAATTCAAATTTAAAAGACTCAAATAGACGCATCTAGTTAATATCAAAAGGATTTTTCTGTCAGTGTAATATCACCAGACACGTACACGTTCAAGAAGCGTGAAGGTTTCGACACGCTGAGCATTTTTCTCGTGACTTCACATTTTTTCAATTCCAACGTAGTAAGAATTTTCAAACGGCATTCATTGGGCGACAATGCCGAATTCAATTGAATCCCAATGAGGATTCCCTATGTGCGGTGTCCCTAACAAATCCTTATAGAAATGTGGGTTGCATCTTCGGCCTTTCCAACAAATTAGTGCATGAGCTCGCGAAAAGATCATCTTTTTTGGGAGATGCAACAAATTCCGCTTGAGAATATGAAATGAAAGATTCTCAACCGACGTTGATCGGACAATAGCCCGAATTCAGCATGCATTCCAATGTGGATACTTCTCGATTGGCGTCCCTATCAAATTCCTATAGGGATGTGGTAGGATCTGGAAACTCCCGAAAAAAATGTATGCACGGGGTAGTCGACGCACAAGTCAGGGCGCAGCTGAGCGATCACCGATCCAAGTATTGGCCCAGGGCAATGCTCCTCACCATGGGGAGTCGCCGGAAGAACTGCAATGGTTAAAGCGCCTCCACTGACGCTGAGAAGTCTGCAGAAGTTCTCCATTTCAGCGTCTTTTCCGTATGAGACAATGACGCACGGTGATATTGATCTGATTGGACCAGCACGTCGAATCAAAGACGAATAACGAGTGCTGATCAAAGCTGGCTGTAGGCCGAAGGGTTTCTCCATCCAGTAATTTCTTTTTTCACGTCACAAAAACTCATTTGGCAGATACGCCCAGCTGCGCGTGGCTTCGAAATTGGAAAGTTCCACATGCGTGATCGTCATTTGCGTTTCTCGTCGTTAGGGCGTACGTCGAACGACTTCCGGTCACTGGGGAGTCTGAACTTAATCCAATCGAGAGCTCTCCCCAACCCTCTTTTAACGCCGCGCAAAGCTCCCGGGGCTCGTTATACTAGCCAACATTTTGAGGGATCGATCGTCCGGGCGATTCGTGTCTCGTATTGCTGAATCGTTCATCTAAGCATGACCTGATTTGCGGATCGAAGCTTCGTTGCGAGAGCTCGTTTTCCAAATGTGAACTACGAGAGTTTTGCAATGGAAACGAACTTTTTGCCATTTACTCGATGGAAAAATAAATAAAAGACACTCGATTCCGGAAGTGTTCGATATGGTTGAACATTGAAGTGAAGGGAAGACCGCGGTCTGGGCTACATCGGTGGACTGACGACCACCTGTGCCGGTGTGTCATGCGGGACTGATTCTTTCCTTCCTCTTTCTACCTTGATCATTCCCCTCTGCCACTCAGTCCCACGAATCAGCACACACCTCATTTCCGCCTGTATATAAAAAAAAAAACGACAAACGGACGCGTTTCCGTTAATAGCCGAAGCGAAGAGTATCAAGGCCGAGTCCAGGAAGACTAGAGCAGAGCTCTTTGGTAAAGATGTTAGGGACTCTTTAGTAAATACTAGGGACTCTCTAGTAAGTGATAGGGACTCCTTAATAAATGCTAAGGACTCTCTAGTAAATGCTAGGGACTCTTTAGTAAAGATGCTAGGGAAATTTCAAACGCGTTTTTCTGAAAACGACTTTTTCGTGAATCTCGTACAATAAAACTCGAAAAATATTTAATCGATCATCTCGAAATTTAGCACATTTTTAGATAACATAATTACTGTCTATGTGGACCTACAGTTTCTAAACAATTCTTATTAAAAACTGCTTTTTCGTTAACAAACTCGGTAGAGCAGACATTTCATGTAAAATCGAACATTTTTTCAAACACGTATCATTTTTCGAAATTTCACTTTGCTTAGGACTTTTTAGGTTCACATAGAGCGTGTGGGTATACGAAAACTAAAACTTTTTGACTCTGATATTTCAGATCAATGCACAGGCCGCTAGATTGTACACCGTGGAACAGCTCAGGCGGCAACCATCTCTGAAGATATTTCATTATTTTTATTCGTCTCTAAATAATGCAAATAAAAATTGTGAAATAATGCGAATAAAAATAGATATGTCAGGTTCCTGATTGGTTTTTTTTCCATTCACAATTTTTTTGTTTGACGCTATCGAGATGTCATTGAAGGACGTTTCGCTGGTATCCATTGCCTAACATCAATCAATTGAGGCTAGAAACATTAGCTGTCGGATTTATCCCTGTAGTTGTCCCAAACAATGTGTACAGAAAGAGCAATGCCACTGGGATCACACAATTTTAGTGAACGCATCAGTATGCGGTGTTCGGACTTTGGTACTCCAGTCTCCATGCTTCGTTGCCTCCTTGATGTGTTGATTGCGCAGTCGTCAAACATTCGGTGTCCAGCTTTCCACGTTTCCGCTTTCCGCATATCGTACGGCAACTTGCCGAGAGATTCACGCGCGGCTGTACGGTAAAATACAGGCGAGGATATGAGGAGTGAGCCAACCGTGACTTTGAGCGGGGCACCTGCCACGAACAGGTGATGGCCCGAAGACTTCTTTGCCTCAAGCCCTTCCGAGGCCGGTATATACGTCGAGATCTTGGCACGTGCCCGCATCAACGACCATCCACCGTTCCCCTTTTTCTTGTATTTTCAAGCTTCCTCTGTGAAGCGATGCTACATGACATTCCACAGGATGTTCTCGGCGGTACTTTGAACCTGCGTGTTCAATCGCTAACAATGTGACACGGGGTTTGGCTGTGTGGTGAAGACTTTTACAAAGATCCATGTTTTTTTTCTCGGATTGTATGAGGCATCAAGCAATTACTTTCCTAACGACTCTAGGTTAGATTTGGTTGCGATGGCTCTGTCTTGCTCTGTTGGGCTTGAGGGGGAAATTATATGTAACGGCATCGAAAAAATGACATTTTTTTTACGCAAAATGTTAGAAACTGAAGGACTATTGTATGGCCCTGGAATCGTTGGTTAGCGGGTAAGTCATTAAAACCATTCAGTTTTCATACTTCTAAACTTTAAGGTATTACTGGATGGATCGTCGGGCAAAAAGTTAGTCCAAAATGGGCGAATCGTGCATTTACAAGTCTAGATAATGTCGTACACGTTTAGCCTTACAAATAGCTATTTTAATAATAATTTTCCACTTTTGATAATAATTGAAGTCAAATTCGACGATATTGGCGTGTGCTTGACTGAGGTTTTGTCAGTGTCTGTACATCTGTTTCAACTGTCCAACAAACAGTTTTCTCAAATTTTAAATTTAATTAATTCATTCCGATCATTTCATTATTAACAATAATTACCCCAAAACTCAATATATATTGTGTTTTCCAATGAATGCTATTAATTCATCGTTGAAAAGGCGATACTCCTCATTACTTTAATTAATTTCTAGACAATTACTCAGTCGATTTATTTGAAACTTGGCATAATCAATCATTGATCCTAAATCTTGATGATATAATATTTTCAGAATTTAGGGCGATTTAGTTCCATTCGTTTTGTAACCATTAATGTCTGCAGTAGCTGTTTTCCCATGAGCGACCGTGTTAAATTCATATGTTTATAATTACTAAATTATTTAGTGGAACATTCTAAAATAATTTATGTATTATTATTCTATTTAGAACTATCATTCCTCAAATTTTCATGAATTTTGCCGATTTTTTAATATCCATTCAGTAATACCTTAAACAATTTCATTGTGTAATAAATTGTACCTAAAGTTTCATGAATGCCAAATATTGTGTTCTTTCCTAAAAAAAATTATCAAAATTGGCTGTTTTTTTTCGTCGTCTACATGTATTTCCCCCCTTAAGATGTTCTTTGTACAAGCATCGGTGACTTTGGAATTGAGTGAGCCATCTGTATGGTTGAAACCAAGCAGATACAAGCAAAAATAACATCAGGGACAGTCACCCAACCCCTGGAGATGAATGATGACTTAAAAAATTGGATTTTTAGTATTCGACTTTGTGGAGAAGGTTTTCGACCCACTTTGATACAAACAACACCGCGCATAAAAATAAAACGTCAACATTTCAAAGACGTAGAATCGCCGAATGTTCAAACAAAATATTTACGCTATTAGTTGGAAAAATGTGGCTAGCACATTGGCGGAACGGTCAAAAGCGGTCAACTGAACAAGTCGACCTCACTCAAAACTTGAATTGGTTGAAAGAACTTTAGGTTATTAAATTATTAGATTTATAATTCTAGAGTTGGTTTAGAATTATTCATTTTATAGTTAGTAATATAGTTTTTTTATAGATAGTAATGTATTAATTTTATAGTTCAGAATTATGGCGGTTAATAAATTACGAACGTTCATGGCACTTAGCGCTCCCTTTCCCTACCAATTTCCCGACAAACGTTAAAATAAACCCACAACACACGAAACTTTCAAATATTCATTAATGTTGAGGAAAACAATAGGTCTTAACATCGTTTCATCCGAGTTAAATACTGCATACGAAAGTTCGTTCAAAGCCCCGCTGAAGCGCCCATAAAGTACGCCCTTCCGTGCAACGAATACCTTAAGTACTTCCTTCATGCACCGGGCACTTAGTTATTCCGGTCGTTTGCAGACCAAGTGGTTTCCGTTGTACCCGCAAGCTCTTCAACACTTCAACCCGTTGTATTTGGAAACCTACAATTTTAACGTGTCTTCCGTTGAGCTCGCGGATCAGCATTTTTAAGGATCCATCAGCATTTGTCCAAATGGAACCCAGAAATGCTTAACATTCACAGCTCTCAACACCAGGAATCAACGATTCCTGGCTGAATTGGTGCGACCATCGTGCAAGACGTGGGTGGCCAGTATCAGTAGCTACCATCGGTTGTCTGTTAACCGGAAGCCGTCGTTCGGCGCAACATCTGATCTTGACTTCGAAAAAAAAGAGACTTCTAGCAGCCGTAAGCTCTCCGCTGGCTCGTTTCATCCTAGATCTAAAGTCGTTCGTAATAAACTCTGGCCCCGCTAACGTCTCCAAAAGCTCGTATGGTGTACTTTTCATCGGCCGTTGGCGTGCACGCCAGATGCGAACGCATCAGTTTGCTTTCTCAAAGAGTCCAAACGCGTCTGTTTCTAGTCGAGATAAAGTAAAGCCCCGTTTTCTCGGCAGGAGAAGAACAGCCGAACAGGCTGCCTCGGAAACAAGCATGAAGCTTGGGAGAAGCAATACAAGCTACACCAAAGCCCATCACGTTCCATCCTTCGTCATACTCGAGGTAAAATTACATCCACCCTTCTGGTGTACTCTGTGGGGCTCGCGGCTCTCAACCTTCTCCCATACACCCTCTCTATACAGATACGTTTTTAGCTTCACTCCTCCCCGACAGCCGCATCCCGTTCCCTCTCGCGTTTGTACCAGATTGTTGTCGCGCAAGTGCTGCACACCGAGAGTTCGTAATTTCATTAGCTTTGTTGCTATTTCAAGCGATTCCAGCGACGCTTAATACATGCATACGTACATAAACGTATGTGTGTGTGTGGGTGTGTGTTTTGAATACTGTTCCCGAGTGGCGCAATAAATGTTTCCCGTTATTTCCTTCTCATTCAAAAAGTTGACGTTGCAATTGAATCGCGCGCAAATTTCGCGGAACCCCTCGCGCATTTATACCGTTGTCATTATATTATTCCTGCATAAATCAACCGCCGTCAGAGCCCGGTGGTGATCAAGTGCGGATGAGTGTCGTGCAAATAACGAAAACAAAAAGAAAAGCCGACAATCCTATTTGCTGTGGGAACCGACCGCAGTGAAAAGGTGCGGCGATTTTTGCTGTTGAGCAACGGTGGCTCGGATCGATACTCGGATGGATGACCGTTCAGCCGCGCAACCGAGGGGAACGGCAATTTTGCCGAGTTACCAATGACGAGGCGTAAAACTGAGAACTGCGAGTGTAACGATATCGTTTGCCGGTAGTGTCGCAGGTTTTGCGCAGTTTCCCGGTGCCCTCGTGAAAATGCCATACAACATCGCCTGCCGGAAGTGTCCCAGGTTTGCGCAGTTTCCCTGTGACCTCGTGCAAATGGGATACGATATAGCCTATCGGAACTATCTCAGGTTTTACGCACTTTCCCTGTGCCCTCGTGAAAATTCCATACGATCGCGCCTGCTGGAAGTGTCCCAGATTTTGCGCAGTTTTCCTGTGCCCTCGTGAAAATGCCATACGTTATCGCCTGCCGGAGGCGTCCCAGGTTTTTCGCAGTTTCCCTGTGACCTTGTGCAAATGGGATACGATATAGCCTATCGGCACTGTCGCAGATTTTGCGCACTTTCCCTGTGCCCTGGTAACAATGCCATACGATCTCGCCTGCTGGAAGTGTTCCAGGTTTTGCGCAGTTTCCCTGTGCCCTCATGCGACACGGTATTACGATGATATTTGAATTTGCATAATCGATTCTACCGTCTTTCGAGAATAATCGTTCAATCGACAATGCACTGACAGAAAAACTCCAGTGATATTAACTAGATGCGTCTATTTGATTTTTTAAATTCGCACTAAATAGATTTTTCGTGAAATCAATGTTTTCCAATTGCATTCCATCATTGAAATGATTTATTTCGAATATATTTATTTATTCAAATCAACATCTATTTAATATCGTTTAATAACCAAACATTTTATTTGTTCCTAATGAATCTGTGATCCGGTTTCACCTGTTCCAAAAAACTATTTAGTTGAATCCACCAAATGTATCTATTTAATTTTTTTTAATTCAAATTAAATAGAATTTTCGTAGATTCAAATATTTTTCTATTTAATTGAATTCATGGTCTATCTTTATTGCAACAAATATTCTTTTTTTTTCAATTCAAGCTATTGACCAACGTTTGTTTGGGTTGACAAAAATTCATATTTGAATCAAATAGACGTTATTCACGCTGATAATATTTTTTATACAAAAATATTTCCCATACGTTCAAAGAAATGATGTGCTTGATTCTAATTTTCATCCATTTAATTTAAATATATTTAATATTTAACAAAAATAGCTGGATCAAATAAAAATATATATTTGTAGGATAAACAAATAGAATCGTGGTAGGCTGCACGGAGAGAATTAAATGTTAAAAATTACCGTGCAGTAACAGTAACCAGATGACAACCCTGAAACTTCGCTTATTATTACTGAGTAAAACACAGATTTTCACGAAAATAAAATAACATTTCTTCTTCAGATAGAAAATTTTACCAGATTTTCTACTAAATTTTGATGTGTAACGAAATACGCAAAACTTAAATTTAAAAAATATATAATATCAGCGAAATTTTACTGTGCATTTTATTATTTTATGCCTTTCAAAAATGTCTATAAAAAAGTATCGTCTTTATAACAGTTATTTTAAGATTTATTATAAAATTTAATGAGTGTTATAGGAAAATGTATTGTGCTCTCGGTAAATATTATCGTGTGCGCTGCCCTTCTTGTATAGTAAAATTTTAGCTACGTATTTGAAATTTTCTGTAACGTGAGTTAAAAAAAACTTGTCGCATACGAATTATTATGCTTTTCTCACTTGTCACCACATTGAAATATATCACGGTAATTTTTACCGTGAAATTCACGACAAAAATTACTTTTTAATTCTCTCCGTGTGTGAGACAAGAAAAAATCATATTTGATTTAAATAGATCCTATTTAAATTAAAGTTTTTTTTTTTACAGTATGTGGCAACAACGAGAGCCCGCTCGATTCGCCCACGACAAACATATCGCACCACCAGTTGTGCGCGAAGAAAAACCCATCCTTATAGTTACGTAATCGAATAAAAAACGACAAATCGAGACTGCCAATTGGCGGTACACGTAGCAAAAGTTGTTATTTAATAATACCTGACACATAATGAGTTACGCATAGATCAACACATGTTTACAATCGTATTATTATCGCCCGTGGACACACGAGATCGCAGATTGCACTGCGCCAACAACAACGTCAAAGAGACACACTTGGGGTATATTCGCGAATGAGTCATAGGGCGAGACGCCGTGCTCGCGGCTCTCCACAACGTTGCACAATAACTCGATCACAGTCATTTGTTTGTCTGTTTGTATCGGTATCGGTTTTGCCATTCCTATCCGCGTTTTCGTCACTAATATTACACGATCCAACTGTAATCGACTCGACTACTGATCCGCTCGATCTTTTGTGTTATGCGATCATTGTTATCGTCGTTCACGCCGCTGCTTATGGCTGGCGAGATTCGATCGATCAGTCATTCTCGTGCTTCACCGTAGCAATCGTACGGCGCGCTATAACGCGCATACTAATTTTTCCTCATGTGGCAATACGGAAAATGGTGCTACGTGTTCTTTTTTTCCTAGCAGAGTTTACAGGCTTGGAAGCAACTCGACTAATTCGTGATTTTTTTTTTGAGCCTTGCAAAGTTTTTGAGCCTTGCAAGTCGTTTGAGAATTTTTTATTTGAAATTCTCAACTGGAATTTCTTTGATCTCCAAAAAAAAAATATATATCCCTTCGTGATCCCGTGCACAAATTTTTTTGGACAATCCCGAGATGCAATATTCGCTTCTTTTCATTTTTTGTGCCTTATTATGGCTTTACCGAATTGTTCGATATTAAAATTAAACATACTTGATAACAAATATCCAACATATTTCCCTCATCCCACTTCTAGAATTCAACATACATATAAAGGGTGTCTCAAAATGATCTGACATTTTAAATTGCGCGCCACTTTTTTTTTGTGGTGAATACAGAGTACTAATCTTTGACAACTGGCATCAGGAAGTATTGAGGTTTAGTCATGGAGAATTACACGATCGAGCAACGCATAGAAATTGTGAAAATTCACTACGGATCAATGCAGTTATTACAGACGAAGTTTCATGGTCGTGTTATCTCGCACCGCGGCGATGTGAATTAGCTACCAAGATCGTGCGCGATTTGACGCCATTGGACTTCTTTCTTTGGGGTTTTCTGAAAGGAAAAGTGCATGCCAATGATCCACAGACCATTCCGGAGCTCAAGGAAGCAATTGGACGGACCATTAAGGCCTTAGGCCACTCTAGGATTTACGAAAAATCGTTTTTTTTTGTTAAAAATGTACCTTAGTACTTATAAAATTATATTCCAAAGATTATGGGTGTGAAAAATCTCTGAGTACTCGATTTTCGAATTCTAGCCCAACCCCTCTTGATTCATGTCGTGACTTTCTACTAACTTTGAACGCGTTCATCTCAAAAATACATTTTTCAAGTCGGCCGGACTCATAACTCAAACAAATTTCAACCGTTTCACTTGAAATTTTAACTGTATATTTAGAATCACATTTTCTGAGGCACTACGTAGGATTTTTTAACTATATTGCATAGTTCCTTTTTTATAAACAATTTTCTGGCGATTTTCTCATGGCATTTTATACTTTTTGTTTTAGAAATGCGCCATTTTGACAAAAAACAATATATCAAAAAAATCCTACGTACTTCTATAGCTATTCTTATATATTGGGTGAAGTAAAAAGTTCTGAGCGTTTTCCGCTAGATGTCTTTAGTGAGCCATATCTTTGGTGAAGCCAGTTGTGTGTTACAGCTATCCAAAATGGAGGTAAAAAAAGAGAAAATTCAATACATTCTTCAGTACCACTACGACCGAGGTGAAAAGACGGAGCAGGCGGCCAAAAAAATTTGTGCTGTTTATGGACCCAATACAGTACCGAATTCAACAGCAAAGCGGTGGTTCCAACGATTCCGTTCTGGTAATATGGACGTCGAAGATGAGGCACGCGCTGGTAGGCCAATTGTCGAAAATGTCGATAAAATCATGGAAATCGTCGAGTCGGACCGGCATGTGAGCACTTATTCCATTGCCCAGAAACTGAAGATTAGCCAGAAAACCGTTTGAAACCATTTGCATAAGGCTGGTCTCAAGAAGAAGCTCGATGTATGGGTATCACACGAATTGACGCAAAAGAACCTTTTGGACCGGATTGATGCCTGCGATTCTTTGCTGAAACGTAACGACATCGACTCATTTTTTAAGCGGATGGTGACTGGCGATGAAAAATGGGCCACATACGAAAACAACAGCCGAAAAAGATCATGGTTCAATCGCGGTGAGCCGACCCAAACGATCGCCAAGCCCGGATTAACGGCCAAGAAGGTTTTGCTGTGTGTTTGGTGGGATTGGAAGGGAATCGTCCACTATGAGCTGCTCCCATCGTGCCAAACACTCAATTCGGATCTCTACGGTCAACAACTGATCAAATTGAAGCAGGCGATCGGCCAGAAGCGGCCAGAATTGGCCAATAGGAAGGGTGTTGTGTTCCATCAAGACAACGCCAGGCCGCGCACATCTTTAACAACGCGCCAGAAGCTCCGAGAGCTTGGATGGGAGGTTCTATCGCACCCGCCGTATAGTCCAGACCTGGGACCAAGCGATTATCACCTTTTCAAGCATTTGCAAAATTTTCTTGATGGTTCAAAACTGGCCTCGAGAGAGGCTTGTGAAAATGAGCTGGTCAAGTTTTTTACCAATAGGGACGAGGACTTCTTCAATCGCGGAATTATGAAATTGCCTTCGAAATGGACAAAAGTTATGGAACAAAACGGCGCATATTTGATCTAAATCGGATAATCCTAACTATGTTAATTTCATCGTCGAAATAAGGCGAAAAAACGCTCAGAACTTTTTACTTCATCTAATATAATCGAAAAAACTTTAGTGTCTCATCATAACTCAAAAATTATAGGAGCTGTTGGTCCGGCCGTTGACCTTCCAGAAATACAGGCGTCATCGGAAAAATGCTGTACAGTCGCCATTTTGACATGTATCGCTGTGAAAAAATGATTTTGTATAGTCAATTACGTGTATAATAAACTCCCTATTTTGTAATTCCGATTTATTTTATGGTTTCGCTGAAAAAAAATCACAAAATACGCCCTTTTTGTTGGCATCTAGAGTGGCCTAAGGCCTTAATAAAATTAGTCCGCAATTATGCTAAAATGTTATTGAAAATTTCGTCAAACGAGTGAACGTTTGTAAACATGGATGAGGCGCCCATTTATCGCATATTGTATTCCATACATAACTTCCGTGTTTGTACCTTATATTGAAATAAAAATATTCCTACTATTCAAATAAAAAATACGTTTTATTAATAAATTAAAATGTCAGGTCATTTCGAGACACCCTTTATATGGAAATACGTAATCCGCAACTGAAAATCATGTACACGTTTAATTAAGAAAGTGCGTGTACACGGATATGTACATCGACTTAATTAAATATAAATATACGTATTTTTCGTAATTATGGCCTGATTTTATGATGCACATGGAAGGTATAGGAGAACACGTACTATCCCGATCTACAAATACGTAATGTACGATTACTTTTTTTTTTTTAACGAAGGGGAGAGCCGGCGCAGAGTTGAATTACGAAGTTGCAACAGAGGCCGGTTGCCCTTGGCGGGGCACCCACATGTTACAATTAATATACGATCTCTTGGTTTGCGATACCGTCGCACACCACATATAATACGGTACGCTCGTCGCGCCTTTTTTATTCATGTCAAAGTCGTCGACGATATTGGAACGGACTTGCGTCCACTTCTCTAGCTTCGTGCACTATGCTCTCTCTCTCTCTCTCTCTCTCTCTCTCTCTCTCTCTCTCTCTCTCTCTCTCTCTCTCTCCCTCTCTCGCTCTCTCTCTCTCTCTCTCTCCGGACTGCTTGCTCATTCAATTCGTTTTTCTCAACGCGAATCTCTCATGAGCCTTCGGCAATCGAGTAGAATTACATCCGCGCGGGTGTCCATAGTAGGAGGAGAATAAGACACGGTTGGAAATCCAATAGGAGTATGATTGGGATTATTATGTTTCTATATTTGATTTCAGCATATTTAGGGCAGTATTGTTTCCTACAAACCTTTGAAAAAATGTTTTTTCCTTTACATTTTAATTTATTTTTCTACAGACCTTCTGAATACGCCTGTGAAAATCGTCATTCCATCCTAAAAATCATCCCGAAAACAGCACCCTAGACAACACTACTTTCTTAAGGAAGCTTCACCGATGGACGCTGAGGAATACCGATTCTTTTTTTGTTTCGTCTATACGTACGATAAAAAATTCAACATTGAAGTTTCATCAAGTTCCGCTATATCGTTTTCGAGGGAAAAAAAATGGAATTGAAATTTGAGCAATTTAGCGCAGTGGCTGGCAGACAATTGGAAATATGGCTATTATTGTAGTCTACATGTGAATAATTTTTTTCTCCTCGAAATTAATGTATTGGAACTTACGGTTTTTCAAAATCGAATTTTTATTGGACGTATCTGAGACCAAAAAAAAAATGTACGCTTCAACGTTAATCGATGAAACGATCGACTCGCCTTAATCGAGCAGTCTTACGTCTCGGCGCGGCAAGACATACGAGCGCGGCCTTTAAATGGATGGAGAGTCCGCGCGCGTGCACGATTAATTCAATTAATTACTCAACAAAATTGAAATTCGTTCGCTCGTCCATTATTGTCATTATTATTGAATCAGGCTCGATTTCTTTATCGCAATTTACATTAATGCAAAACCGAACTAACCCGAACGAAGTCTTTTTTTTTTTTCTTCTCCCTTTTCTCATCTACCTCCACCGCGATCACGCGATTATCAAATATCTCTCATTATCGTAATTCATTAATTATCATCTCGGCACGTTCCGAGAATCGATAAATTAATTAATAAAAATTGAATTTCACGTTTTCCGAAACTTCGACGATATTAATATCGTCTTTTTTTTCCAACAGACTTGCAGAATAAAAGTACTTTTTATATAAGAATAGATCAATCCGATCAATTTTTAATCGAGCCCACTGAACCTTCGTAGCTTCTGACGAGATTGTTGCACATCGTGAGCATTGGATCGCGCGCTCGCGCGCTTCAAGCGTCACGAGATGCATGAATCATTCTCGACACGAGCGCCTATACAAAGAGACTCACAAAGTGGAAGTCGTCGATTAGGAGAACTTACGCAATTACGTTGTGAACGCGAGGGAGGAAAAGTTGGGGAAGCCGTCAGCCGCGCCCATGTATACTCATCGTGTTTTTTTTTTTTTTTTAAACGCTGCTAGTGTAATAACGATAACAATAACAACGATAATACAAATAATAATGATAATAATAATGAGAATAAGAATAATGATTATGAAAATAAAAATAATAATGAATAATCGCATAAACGAGCGTCAAGGTAATTTTACATGGGCTCGGTTCTTGAGAGCTGTGTAAATCCATGGCTGGATTCATGACTGGAAAAACTATAACTGACATCGTCCGTCACGAGATTGCCCTGGGGACGAATATTTTATGACGGCCTGCATTGTACTTTCGGTTGTATGTATACGTATGCACATATATATATATTTGTTTATGTATATACATATATTAGATGACGTAAAAAGTTCTGAGCGTTTTTTCGCTTTATTTCGACGATAAAATTAACATAGGATTATCCGATTTAGATTAAACATGCGCCGTTTTGTTCGATAACTTCGACATTTTCGACGATTGGCCTACCAGAGCGTGCCTCATCTTCGACGTCCATATTACCAGAACGGAATCGTTGGAACCACCGCTTTGCTGTTGCATTCGATACTGTATTGGCTCCATAAAGAGCACAATTTTTTTTTGCCCGCCTGCTCCGCCTTTTCACCTTGGTCGTAGTGTAACTGAAGCATCTATCGAATTTTCTCCTTTTTTACCTCCATTTTGGAACGCTGTAACACACAACTGGCTTCACCAAACACAAAACTGTCAAAGAACTTTTTTTGAAGCGTAATGTCACCTTTAAATCGCCGTATGGTATGACCCCATGTGATGTATACATCGTGACACATGGCTCACTAAAGACATCTAGCGGAAAACGCTCAGAACTTTTTACTTCACCCAATATATATATATATATATATATATGTATATATATGCGTGTAAACATAAAAAGATGAATGAACATTTTTATCACCTTTGCAATGCTTTGCGCTCTGATATACGAATAACACTGAATAACGTCGAGGCGCTTTTTTTGTAAAAGAATAACGCGATAATTATATATATATATATATATATATATACAACTTCAGCAGTGTTTTTTTATATGAAAAACAGCGGCACGGTTAATTTTATTTGTATTTCATGACGATTGCTAATATGGAAGAAATGTTCATTATTTTTTTTTTATATTTATCGATATTATTAAGGGCAGCGCGCAAATAGCACGCATGAAAAAATATATCCACACATTTGCATATTAATCTTAAAAATATGTATCAAATATGAAAAGATGAATATTTTTTATCACCTCTACAATGGTTTGCGCCCTGATATGCAAATAAAACTAAATAACGAGTTGTTTTTTCTTTCGTAAAAGAATAATGCAGTAATTATATATATATATGTAACTTTAGCAGTATGTTTTTATGAAAAAACGGCGACACGGTGTATTTTATTTGTCTTTTAGGACGATTGCAAATATATATATATATATATATATATATATATTCCATTCCATTCCACGCCAAATCGACCACTTTCCGGCCAGAACCCTTTCGATTTGGCTGAAACTTTAATATGTTATTGTTTTCATCTTAAAACGCTTGTGTGATTTGTTTCAAATTTTTTTACATGATCACAAATACGTAGTGAATTTTTTTTTTTCAAATGCTCATAACTTTCTGAAAAATGGACCGATTAAGATCTTCTTTTTGAAATTCTTCGCTTCGAAATGTTCTTTGTGAAAAAAAATATTTGAAAAACATGCAAAGTGATCTTCCACATAATTTTTTATTATTCTGTAAAAAAAACGCGATTTTTTCAAAGAACTCCTCTTTGGATTTTTTATTTTTTTTTGTAAAAAAAACATGATAAATTTAGTACTTCTTGCCGCCAGACCTATCCTGGTAAGATTCTTCTTTCTATTTTTTTTTTCTAAATTGAACAATTTTTATTCTTAATTTTTTCCAAGTATAGCTGTTTCCTAAGATGCAATAATGTCGACAACAAAATTCTATGGTTTTCAAAAAAAAATTCAGTGTGCTATTGCAAGAGATTCAAGAGATCATAAATTATGTAAATAATTTAAACGTCACAGAAATGAATAAATTCATCATTAATTACTATTTAACAATTAATTTAATAACCATTTACTTCATTCCCCAGTGAATAATCCTTTAAAAGTAATTTAACATAATTGTAAAACTTTTCAAGTGAGTTAATATTATATACAAAGTATTGAGTATGATATAATTAACCATTTAAATTATTATATCATCATAGAAAACAGCTCTATTTGGAAAAAATTTACAATACAAAATTTTGCAATTTAGAAAAAAAAAATCGAAAGAAAAATCTTACCACGATGGGTCTGGCAGCAAAAATGCTAAATTGATCATATTTTTTTTACAAAAAAAAAAGACAAAAATCAAAAGTGGCTTTCTTCGAAAAATTCGCGTTCTTTTTACAACAAACTAAAAAATCATGTCGAGGATGACTTTCAATATTTTTCAAATATTTTTTTTTCATAAAGAATATTTCAAAACGGAGAATTAAAAAAAAATTTTAATCGGTTCATTTTTCAGAAAGTTATGAGCATTTGAAAAAATCGGGCCTATTAAAAAAAAATCACTACGTAATAGTGATTACGTAAAAAAATTTGAAAAAAAATCACACAAGCGTTTTTAGATGAAAACAATAACATATTAAATTTTTAGCCAAATCGAAAGGGGTCGGGCTGGAAAGTGGTCGATTTGGCGTGGAATGCCCGATATATATATATATTTACGATATAAATTTATTTATAAATGTATATCGTAAATATACATTATATATAAAATTAAATTATAAGTAAAAATATATATAAAATTGAATTATAAATAAATATAAAATTTATTTATAAATTAATTATATATAATGCCCCATTATATATTTTATATATATATATATATATATATATATATATATATATGTTTACGAATATAAAAAGACGAACGAACATTTTTTATCACCTTTGCAATGATTTGCGCCCTAATTTACAAATAACACTAAATAACGAGTCGCCTTTTTTTCGTGAAAGAATAATGTTGCAATGATATATATATATAACTTTGGCTGGATTCTTTACGAAAAACAGAGACAGGGTTTATTTTATTTGTTTTTTTAGGACGATCGCAAATATGGACGAAATATTTATTCATTTTTGAATATTTATATATATTTGTCAGGGCAACACGCAAATAGCATATAATATATATAAATATATATATATATGTTGAATGCATGTTTTACATCACTGATCATTACTGTGACACGAAATCTTGTTAAATCGACTCAATTGTCAACGCTTTATCCACGTAGAAACGAGGCGTGAGTCACGATATCAGATCGTGATACACACCGTTTAATCGCTACGACAAAATTTATCTAGTACGAGAAAGCATTTTACGAGGTGTAATATCAGTCGCGGGATAGATAGGCAGAGGAGGGGCGGGGGGTGGCACTTGTACAGGACAACCGCGTCGGGGCTGATCGAGCCCCATCGTTATTGTCGAGAGCAATGATCGTGCGCACGGCGCCGGAAAAACCCTTTTCAACCGGTACACACCGCACGCTGACAACGACGATGAAAAACGGAAAGAAAAAAAAAGAAAAAATAAAACGAAATAAAAAGGTTACGAGACATCGCAATTTGCACAGGGTGCCACGTGTCTCGACGTTTGCCTCGCAAAAACTTTGTGCGCTCGATTCGCAAATATTTCGTTCGAGGGTAAAAAAAAAAACAACAAACGAATAAAAAAAAAAGTTAAATTCGTGTTCCGCTTCGATTTCTCTTTTCGAAGTTTTTTTTTTTTTTAATTTTTCGTGTCGACTCGCACACTCCCGAGATTTGGGCTTTTTTTTTCTTTGTCACCCGCGCGTGAATATCAAAACGTGTCGGAGCTGACGATAATGGCCGTGCGCCGCTTTCCGTTTCGTCCTTGTATACACGACACGCTCTTTTTTTTTGTGTCGTTTCGCCTCTTCTCCCTTTTTTGTTTGTTTTTTTTTTTTCTTCGTACCACCAGCGACGTTATACGCTCGCGCTTACCGATTCGATTTCGCGTAACGCTTTACAGACACCCGCGGTTGATTATCATATTTCCACATGACAAAAGGGTACACGGCGCGAGGCTTATCCCGCGCCCGCAATATTGCAGTGTACAATTTCTCGAGCGATTTTCACCTCGTGACAATAACGCACGAGAGAACGCGCGCGGTTGCACCAACGCGAGAGGTATTCACCAAGTGGAAGGTAACGAGATGAATAGCAGTGGAAATTCAATGTTGAACCTCGTGAAGTGTAAGAGCGTTTAGTTCCCAACGTATGCATATTTATATACGATTAGTGAATAGGTTGGAGTAGAATAGGGACTTCATAGTTATAACAACGATTTTTTTTTTTGGCGTTTGACTTCAAAGACCGTCTTCGTGGCAGTCCTCACACTTAACGTGATTCAAGGGGTCTGCATAAGCTGGATCTTGAAAAATATGACTTTTTTTTATTGCGATGTTTTGTAGCCTAGGGTTTTAACGTTAATTTGCAGGAAGGATTTGGTAAAAAAAACAATTTTATTGACCACACGGAGAGAATTAAATGTTAAAAATTACCGTTCAGTAACGTTAACCAGATGACAATCCTGAAACTTCGCTTATTAATACTGAGTAAAACACAGATTTTCACGAAAATAAAATAAAATTTCTTCTTCAGATAGAAAATTTTACCAGATTTTCTAGTAAATTTTGATGTGTAACAAAATACGCAAAACTTAAATTTAAAAAATATATAATATCAGCGAAATTTTATTGTGCATTTTATTATTTTATGCCTTTCAAAAATGTCTATAAAAAAGTATCGTCTTTATAACAGTTATTTTAAGATTTATTATAAAATTTAATGAGTGTTATACGAAAATGTATTGTGCTCTCGGTAAAAATTATCGTGCGCGCTACCCTTCTTGTATAGTAAAATTTTAGCTACGTATTTGAAATTTTCTGTAACGTGAGTTAAAAAAAAAATTGTCGCATACGAATTATTATGCTTTTCTCACTTGTCACCACATTGAAATATATCACGGTAATTTTTACCGTGAAATTCACGACAAAAATTACTTTTTAATTCTCTCAGTGCAAGTAACGACGATTTTTACTCTTTTTTCTTTTACGTCTTTTTCGAAACTGTTTTATGAAACGGCGTAAGTCGTATCTCGAAACCTATTCGTTCGATGTACGTCAAATGTAGACATAGCACGGTTCACAACATTTTCTATCGCACGCGATCGGATGATTCTTTTATAGGTTCATCCATTTGATGATAACAAATAATTGAAGTTGCTTTTTTTTTGTCGGAAATCAATGACTTTCTACAGGGTGCCATTATCGTAATTTGTTAAAAGAACAAAAATTCTGATCATACGAAAGTTCAATTGTTATACTAAAAGTAGGTACATTATTTGATTTTTCATTAAAGATCACTTTAGTTGCCAGAACGATCTACACCGACTGGCCATGCAGCAGCGGCGGCACTTTGTTTAAATAATAAAAATTTCATTGCTTATTAATATTCTTCGGCGAAAAAAAATACTCAAACCTGGCATTTTTCATTAAATGAATGCTTTATTTTAAAAAATTAGGAAAAAAAAACATGTTACTGAAAGTATTGTCCATCGCTAGCCACTACTTTTTCCCATCTTTCTGGCAGAACTTTACTTCCACGTTGGAAAAAAGACACGTCTTTTGAAGCTATTCAAAAGTCGACCCATTTTTTTGGCATCTTCATAAGAATGGAAGTGCTGCTCAGCCAGGTCATGTGCCATCGATCGGAACAAGTGATAATCAGAAGGGACAATGTCTGGTGAATACGGGGGGCGGGGGGTAGGATTTCCCATTTAAGCGTTTTCAAGTAGGATTTTCCATTTTGCAACATGTGGTCGAGCGTTTTCATACTACAAAATCACTTTGTCGTGTCTCTGCTGGTATAGCGGCCGTTTTTCCTTCAATGCTCGGCTCAAACGTATCAATTGTAGTCGATAGCGTTCTCCCGTGGTGGTTTCGTTCAGTTTGAGCAGCTCATAAAAAACTACATCCAGCTGATCCCACCAAATGTAGAGCAGAAGCTTGGAACCATATGGATATTCGGCGTTGCCGACGATGTTGATGCATGGCCGGGCTTATCCCACGATTTTCTACACTTAGGGTTATCGTAGTATTTCCATTTATCATCACCAGTCACAATACGATGCAAAAAACCTTTCATTTTCTGCCGTTGAAGCAGCTGTTCACACGTGAAAAGACGCCGTTCGACGTCTCTCGGCTTCAACTCGTACGGCAAACAATGTCCTTGCTTTTGAATCATTCCTAATGCTGTCAAACGTTTCGAAACTGTTGTGCGATCAACTCTTAATGATTCTGCGACTTCAGCTAGTGTCTGACACGAGTCTTCACGAAGTAATGCCTTTAATTCTTCGTCTTCAAACTTTTTCGTTGCGCTAGAACGTTCTTTATCTTCAACATCAAAATCATTATTTTTGAAGCATCCAAACCAATCTCTGCATGTTGTTTCCGACAGAGCATGGTCGCCGTAAGTCTCAACAAGAATTCTGTGTACTTCAGCTGCAGATTTTTTTCTTAAAGTAGTGCAGTAAAGTTCCCTGTGAATACTCTTTTTTGGCACGGAATTTGACATGTTTACCACTATGAAAAAAACGTTGTTTACACTTCGGTGAAATGACATATACTGAATTGCAAGCTTTCTTATAGAACTACTTCACAGATGCGCTAACATTTTAAACTACACGCACGCAATTCTGGTAACGCCATCTGTTGGAAAACAGCGAGAACTTATTCAACGCCCCAATATAAATGTATACGAGTACATATACGTAAATACGTGTGAGCCACGCGTAAGCCTATATATACTTTTGCGAAACAGTGCACCGACTGTGCGCGAGGTTGCGAGGGCTTTATTCAAAGTTGGATAACGAGAACGTCAGAGGGAATGAACGAGCGAAGAAAACCGAGTGAAGCAGAGGAAGATTATGGGTCGCTCGCAATGCTCGACGAAGCGATGCCCCATTGCTACGAGGAACATAACGAAGCTTCTGTTTCATTTCGAGATCCGCACACCAGCTCTGACGTATCCTATACACGTACATATGTCAGCGGTACACACGGCTATATCGATGTACATTTGTACAGGATCATTTAGATATGACATTTCTGTTGGATTCTCCGCTCATATTTATTTTTGAAGAGCCCAAAATGGGAATAAGTGAAAAATAAACTATCACCGATGATAATTTTCAAAAAATATCGAAAAACATAGTATCGATGAGTAAATTGTATGGTATCGGAATGAAGTAAGAAGGATTGTTTATTTGTGAATCAGCCTGTACAGAAACGAGGCTGATACCTAGTTCACATCATCGTTCCCTCTCTGTGTCGTTTTCCTCAACGACCGAGATTTCCCCGCGGTGTGTTTCTCGTTACGTATGTCGAGAAAACCGTGAATCACTTGCGCCGCGCCTCCCCCACATTCTCGTTTTTCCATCAATTTTTTTTAGCTCGACGTTTTACTTTTTCTTTTTGATTCTATGTCGATCCTGCCGCTCTTTCCTTCTTCTATCTCGGACCTTTACCCCTCCCTATCTCTCACTCTCTCTCACTCGGTTTTCTTTCGTAAATATAGGCGGCTGTCTAACGTCATCGAATCGTTAGTCACTCCGTTGCACGATCGAATCCTGATGCGAGCAAGATAACTAACGATCCTCGCGTTAAGCGTGAGTGAGAGAGTGAGAACGAAAATACGGCTGAAAATGTGATCGGAGAAGCCGGAGTGTATTAATGTTAGTTGGGACGGGCACCACAACGAACTTCATTGTTGAAATACGTTTCGCGGATCCTTTTTTTTTTGTTTTTACGCTTTCTTTGTTTGGTTTAATGAACCGCACGTTATACACGTGCTTCATGTACGAGCTTGTTTGCGCGAAATTTCGAGTTCGGTGATCGGTCTTTTGGATCGAATGGTCAAGTGGAAGATCGAGGAATTTCAAGTTCACATGAGTATGGAAGAATAAAAAGCGCGTTAGAAAAGAAAGAACGCCGTTTGCAGTTGCTAATTTATTTTATTTTTGTGTGGTTTAGGCGTAAAAAAATTCCCCATGACATAACCGGAAAGAGATTATAAGGCGTCAATTGATACTAGCCCGAATAACATTGTCTCGTTATTGTAAACATTTTTTATTATTATTTAAATTACAGATTACAATTGAGCGATAAGTAAATAAAAATAAAGCGACTGGATGCAATGGATAATAAAAAATAATAATTAAAAAAATACTATTTCATCGTTTTATATTCAAAGATTTTTCTTTTCCATAAATATGAAGTTCATATAAGGGATAAAAGTGGGATAAGGGGATTTGTTTGGGCAAAAGGGGACACAAAAAGGGGAAGGATCAGATGGGCAGTAAAAATTTAAAAAATTAATACATAATATTTATATATATAGAATGATATTATTTTCGGATTTTTCTTTAGGATAAAAAGACGACTATTACTTTTTTCTAAAATGCGAACAATTGCTAAGATTTGACAATATATTTATTTATCTATTTTTATATGTATTATTTGTATGTACAAAGGAGGCTGAAAAGTTCTCGGCCGAGCTACCACGAGTTGTTCTATTCGCTCGTTAGTACCTCAGGCCGAGAACTTTTCAGCCTCCCTTGTATTATACATATTGGGTGAAGTAAAAAGTTCTGAGCGTTTTCCGCTAGATGTCTTTAGTGAGCCATATCTCAGGATGTATACATCGCATCGGGTCATACTATACGGCGATTTAAAGGTGACATTACGCTTCAAAAAAAGTTCTTTGAGAGGTTTGTGTTTGGTGAAGCCAGTTGTGTGTTACAGCGTTCCAAAATGGAGGTAAAAAAAGAGAAAATTCGATAGATTCTTCAGTACCACTACGACCAAGGTGAGAAGGTGGAGCTGGCGGTCAAAAAAAATTTGTGCTGTTTATGGACCCAATACAGTATCGAATGCAACAGCAAAGCGGTGGTTCCAACGATTCCGTTCTGGTAATATGGACGTCGAAGATGAGGCACGCTCTGGTAGGCCAATCGTCGAAAATGTCGATAAAATCATGGAAATCGTCGAGTCGGACCGGCATGTGAGCACTTATTCCATTGCCCAGGAACTGAAGATTAGTCGTAAAACTGTTGGGAACCATTTGCATAAGGCTGGACTCAAGAAGGAGCTCGATGTATTGGTGCCATATGAATTGACGCAAAAGAACCTTTTGGACCGAATTGATGCCTGCGATTCTTTGCTGGAACGTAACGAAATCGATCCATTTTTGAAGCGGATGGTGACTGGCGATGAAAAATGAGTCACATACGAGAACAACGGCCGAAGAAGATCGTGGTCCAATCGCGGTGAGCCGGCTCAAATGATCGCCAAGCTCGGATTAACGGCCAAGAAGGTTTTGCTGTGTGTTTGATGGGATTGGAAGGGAATCATCCACTATGAGCTGCTCCCATCGGGCTAAACACTCAATTCGGACCTCTATATAGATAAATAAAACGGACCTCTATATAGATAAATAAATATATAGATAAATAAAACGAGTTGTTCTTGAAAAGGTATAAATCTTATCTTAAAAACGTATAAATCTCTTGAAACATTGATTTGAATCACATCACTGGAAATCCACTTCAATTATCGTTTGTTATTTATTTTATTTTAACATGCACTTTGGCATGTTAGCACACACGCACACGCTCACGAAGCATGCAACTCGCCGAGTTTTTTTTCGTAACTTTTCACATATTTTCGATTCGGTCGTGGTAAGAATTCGGAAAAAGCATTTTTGGGAAAAACGCGTTCAAAGGTCGCCGGTTTGCGGAACGTACCTATAAACGGCCATAGTTTTTCTAATTTTTAACGAATCGATTTGGAATTTTCAGAGAATATTTTTAGAATGTTATATTTTGAGGTTTTGCTGTGTGTTTGATGGGATTGGAAGGGAATCATCCACTATGAGCTGCTCCCATCGGGCTAAACACTTAATTCAGACCTCTACTGTCAACAACTGACCAGATTGAAGCAGGCGATCAATCAGAAACGGCCAGAATTGGCCAATAGGAAGGGTGTTGTGTTCCATCAAGACAACACCAGGCCGCACACATCTTTAACGACGCGCCAGAAGCTCTGAGATCTTGGATGGGAGGTTCTATCGCACCCGTCGTATAGTCCAGACCTGGCACCAAGCGATTATTACCTTTTCAAGCATTTGCAAAATTTTCTTGATGGTACAAAGCTGGCCTCAAGAGAGGCTTGTGAAAATGAGTTGGTCCAATTTTTTACCAATAGGGACGACGTCTTCTTCAATCGCGGAATTATGAAATTGCCTTCAAAATGGACAAAAGTTATCGAACAAAACGGCGCATATTTGATCTAAATCGGATAATCCTAACTATGTTAATTTCATCGTCGAAATAAAGCGAAAAAACGCTCAGAACTTTTTACTTCATCTAATATATTTACACACACAAATGTTACATATTTTCAACAAACTCATGTATATTTTTAAAAAATCTAACATCCACGATTCACACATATATATTTGAAAGAAATGTACTAATAACATATATTTATACGTGAAGGGCTTACACCTAGTTGAAATTTCTGAAAATATTGATTTTTCGTTTTTCACGGATTCTCAAAATATAACATTCTAAAAATATTCTCTGAAAATTCCAAATCGATTCGTTAAAAATTAGAAAAACTATGGCCGTTTATAAGTACGTTCCGCAAACCGGCGACCTTTGAACGCGTTTTTCCCAAAAATGCTTTTTCCGAATTCTTACCACGACCGAATCGAAAATATGTGAAAAGTTACGAAAAAAAACTCGGCGAGTTGCATGCTTCGTGAGCGTGTGCGTGTGTGCTAACATGCCAAAGTGCATGTTAAAATAAAATAAATAACAAACGATAATTGAAGTGGATTTCCAGTGATGTGATTCAAATCAATGTTTCAAGAGATTTATACGTTTTTAAGATAAGATTTATACCTTTTCATGAACAACTCGTTTTATTTATCTATATATTTTGTTTAGAAAATTCAACGGATAGAATGCGAAGGGATCCATCAAGATTCGTATCGAATTCTGATCCATGATGTGGGAATCTTTTGGGATTGAAATTGGATTCGTACATTGGATTACAATGGGGAATCCCGATTAGAATTCAATGTACGAGCGTGACGTTTTAGATCCAATGCGATGTCCCATTGGATTCCTATCAAGAAGTGGGGACAAGTATGGGAATCCAATTGGATCCCTACGACAATTTCTCCACGGGATTTATAAATATTTTTTCAATAAGAACATCGTAAAAGATACTTAAAACCATACTCTTCAATGTAAAAAACTTTAAAAACCTATATACATTTAGCAACAAAAAAAAATGCACGAAAATTCCTCTTTGTTCTGGCCACGAGTTACGTGCAAGCCGTAGAAAGGATATTTTAAAGAAATCACTCAAAACTTTTCCACAAGGAATCGTCGATTTCTCGGACAAGTTTCTTGAAACAACCTTTCTATAAAGATGCTTGCATTTAGCTGAATGTGGCTTTGCAGACATTCGAATAAGTTTGCGTATTGCTACGAGGACGGTCCTCGAAGTCGAATGTCCTCAAAATCACTTTCCCCGCGTTTACAGCATACACGCGACATAAGTATTTGTAATTCGAGAGCGACGAGTGTAAACGAAGAGCAGCGGAGGCGACGAGAGGCAAAACGATCGCGCAGAAATGAGAGGACGAAGAGATAAGGACCCGTGAAAAGGTCCGGATAGAAAAGGTGAACAAAGGTGTGACAGTTGGTCTGCACTAACGATATGTAAACACACACCCACACACATACGGGAGTAAAAGAGGAATGAAATGAACGCGAGAACGTGTCACTGTTCGCGTCCGAACACGAGTGAACGTACCGAGAAAGAGAGGAGCGGCGAGGAGGAAAAGGCCAAAAGAGTTTTCCATCAGTGAAGCATCGAAACGGAAAGGGAGGTGCGGCACGAAAGAACGACGTGAAATTCCAACTAGCGCGGATAGACGGAAACAACGAGGAAAGAAGAAAAGAAAAAACGAATTCCCATCAAGATTCTCCATAGAAATGAGATGGGCGAAGAAAACAAATCGAACAAAAGGGAGAGAAAAGAACGAGAAGCAAAAAAAAAAAAAAAACGAGTTATCGAAAATATTCAGTTTGGATTCGTCTCGGTATTCTCGCGAGGGAATACACGTATTTCCTTTTTCTACGATCTCGCGAGAGTCTAGTGGGAAATAAATGCTCGTGCACTTTGAGGGATACTGCCAGGCGGGTGCCCCGGAAAATAAGTGAATTTCGACAATTTTTTATGGATACCGAATTGATAGAATGGAAATTCCATTTAGTGGCGTTTATTCTACGTATCTTCGAGTATCTTTAAAAAAAAATTCAAAAGATTTCGTAAGAAAATGGCGGCGCTGGAGCTGGATGAAGCAGGCCAGACAGAGAGAGAAGCTATGTGGAGGGTGTCTCAAAATAACTTGACATTTCAATTTATTCATAAAACATATTATTTATTTCAAAAGTACGAATATTTTTATTTTAATATAAGGTACAAATATGGAGGTTATGCGTGGAATACAATATCCGATAAATGGTCGCCTCGTCCTTGTTTGCAAACGTTCACTCTTTTGACGAAATTTTCAATAACATTTTGGCATAATTGCGGACTAATTTCATTAATGATGTGTCCAATCGCTTCCTTGAGTTCCGGAATGGTCTGTGGATCATTGGCATACGGTTTTCCTTTCAGAAAATCCCAAAGAAAGAAGTTCCAATGGCGTTCCAATCGTTCCAAAGAGTACTCTATCTTCGCCACAAAAAAAATGGCGTGCAATTTAAAGGGTTACGTGGGTTTGACAATTACAAAAAATCCATTTTTTAAATTTAATTTTCTAATAGTACAATATGTCTAGAATATTCTCTCAAAGTTTTAAGTCAATCGGAGTAAAAGTCTAGGAGAAAGAGCCTTTGGGAATTCCTCCCGCTGGGAAAGACCGGCCGGGAGGGACGCAGGTATATGAATTTTTTTAAAAACACTATTTTTGAAGTCGGTGGACACGATTTCTCAGAAACTAATGCACCGATCTTATTGAAATTTTGCACACTTCTTCAAAATAGCATTGACTAGTGATTGAACGAAGGTTTTTTTTCGATTACAACTAATTTTACAAGGCTATACGTAGTGTAAATTGTATCAAAAACTGAACTATTTTGCATACGACTCTGCCAAAAATTAAAATTTCAATTTTTTTTTAAATCCTTCGTTCAATCACGAGATATACGTACCTACTAACAGAAAAAATTTGGTTTTTAAATTTCAGATAAAGCTATCATGAGTTATCCTGACCACCACGAGGACACTTTTTTTTTGAGGGGTCTCCGGAAACCAGGTCCCACCGGCTGAATTCCCAAAATTTTGGATGAATTTTTAAAAATATTGTTGAAATGTTGCTTATTTATGTGCTTAACATTTTGAATAAAATAATATATATATTATATTTAAAAAAATAGAGAAAATAGGCTTTTTTTAGCTTCGAAACCCACGTAACCCCTTAAAATGACAGGTCATTTTGAGACACCCTTCATTTATGCACCATTCTTGTTATAGCACTGATTTAACCGTATCTATATTTTCAAGCCTTTGGCAATATTTAATAATTATTTTTGGCCGTAACTACGGCTATAAAATATTATTGTCCCCTCAGGGAAATATAAATTATGATTGAAGTATGGTTGAAAACATCATACATTTTTCTCAGTGCACCTTTTTCCGATAGTGTCCTGCAACATTACATCACCAATTCTTCACCGATTGCCTAGACCTTTTTTTTTTAACCTTTTAACAACATTTCACATCGAAGTACGTACTGCCTTTTCGATATGTTAAAAACTTTATCCGAAAATGATTATTTTCAGCGATTTTTTTTACCGAAAGCAAAGTTTCTTTAAACCATGCACGATTGTATAAAAAATCAATATTTGTCGATTTCCCTGGGTACTGCGAAGGCAAATATAAACTAAAAGTCGAATTATTTTGAATGTTCATTGCCGGTAAAAAAAAAATTGTAGAACTCTTGCAGGATTTCCTGTTATTTTTCCCTTTCAATTTCAATATCAATAGCAGAGACGAGGTGTAATCATGAATAATTTTTATTTGCGGTTCCCTTCGTTGAAAGCACTCCCAACGGTATTACTCGAATTCGAAACTTCATCGGGACCCAATGAGAATCGAACATCGTGAGCGTGCGCGCGTTGCGATGAGGGAGAACACTCCCCGGTTGTCGTCGACGTCGTCACCGTCAGACCTAGTCCTCCAACGGATGAGACAAAGGCGAGAGGGAAACTTATCCCTTGAATTATGAATGCGCCTCGGGTCCTTCGTTTCGAATCTGTGCAGCGCACTCCGGTCGTATTAAAACCGTGCATCGAAGACCGCAATCACGGGGCCGGAAAATAGGACAAGACTATTCTTGTCTCGTCCTATTCTCGTCGCGACACTCCGCCTCTTTTTTTTCCTCTCCCTTTTCTTCCTTCTTCTTTTCCTTCGGTTATTTCAAAACGCGACTCGTGCCCAACGACGCCACTTATCACGTTCGCGATATCGATCCCCCGGACTTATCGACAATCTCCATCATCTACGAGGCTCCCTCGTTCTCGTCTCTGGATACAGGGGTTGTTCTTCGTCGCTCGCTGGGACCGACAGCCCCATTCGCTTGAGGATAGGCCGATAAAATTCACGGCTGTGGAGCTGCCTGTTCAGAAATATTGTCATGGATACAGTCCGATTCGAAGTAGGATCTTGGTTTCTTAATCGGGATCCAGTTGGATATCGGATCGGATCCGGGAGCGAAATGTAACGGTCGCAAATCGGATTCCAGCCAGGATCTTAATCCGGAACTATTAAGGACTCTAGTCAGAATCCGAATAGAAACTTTGCATAGGATCCAGACTAGAATCCAGAACTTCTAGAACAAGATCTAGTTCGATATTGAGTTAGATCCCAGGGATAAATGTAAAAATTACCAGGAGATACCGATCCGTATCAGCTGGAGATGCTGGACACTTTTTGAAAACATTTATTCAAGGATCTGAAAAAGATTAGGTAAAAACTGGTGCTACAGTATAACTGTCAAAACTTATATATTTTAATAACAGAATTTCGAAAACATCAATATATAGATCTTGAAAGACTTATATTTGCTGGAGAAAAGTGATATTGGGTGAAGTAAAAAGTTCTGAGCGTTTTCCGCTAGATGTTCTTAGTGAGCGATATCTCACGATGTATACATCGCATCGGGTCATACTATACGGCGATTTAAAGGTGACATTACGCTTCAAAAAACGTTCTTTGACAGTTTTGTGTTTGGTGAAGCCAGTTGTGTGTTACAGCGTTCCAAAATGGAGGTAAAGAAAGAGAAAATTCGATACATTCTTCAGTACCACTACGACTAAGGTGGAAAGGCGGAGCAGGCGGCCAAAAAATTTTCTGCTGTTTATAGACCCAATACAGTATCGAATGCAACAGCAAAGCGGTGGTTCCAACGATTCCGTTCTGGTAATATCGACGTCGAAGTTGAGGCACGCTCTGGTAGGCCAATCGTCGAAAATGTCGATAAAATCATGAAAATCGTTGAGTCGGACCGGCATGTGAGCACTTATTCCATTGCCCAGGAACTGAAGATTAGCCAGAAAACCGTTTGGAACCATTTGCATAAGGCTGGTATCAAGAAGAAGCTCGATGTATGGGTGCCACATGAATTGAGGTAAAAGAACCTTTTGGACCGAATTGATGCCTGCGATTCTTTGCTGAAACGTAACGAAATCGACCCATTTTTTTAAGCGGATGGTGACTTCCGATGAAAAATGGGTCACATACGAGAACAACAGCCGAAAAAGATCGTGGTCCAATCGCGGTCAGCTGGCCCAAACGATCGCCAGGCCCGGATTAACAGCCAAGAAGGTTTTGCTGCAGTTTGGTGGGATTGGAAGGCAATCATCCACTATGAGCTGCTCTCATCGGGCCAAACACTCAATTCGGACCTCTACTGTCAACAACTGACCAGATTGAAGCAGGCGATCGACCAGAAGCGGCCAGAATTGGCCAATACGGAAGGTGTTGTGTTCCATCAAGACAACGCCAGGCCGCACACATCTTTAACGATGCGCCAGAAGCTTCGAGAACTTGGATGGGAGGTTCTATCGCACCCGCCGTATAGTCCAGACCTGGCACCAAGCGATTATCACCTTTTCAAGCATTTGCAAAATTTTCTTGATGGTACAAAACTGGCCTCAAGAGAGGCTTGTGAAAATGAGCTGGTCAAGTTTTTTACCAATAGGGACGAGAACTTCTTCAATCGCGGAATTATGAAATTGCCTTCAAAATGGACAAAAGTTATTGAACAAAACGACGCATATTTGATCTAAATCGGATAATCCTAACTATGTTAATTTCATCGTCGAAATAAAGCGAAAAAACGCTCAGAACTTTTTACTTCATCTAATATAAGTCATTTATTGTAAGGAATTATATTTAAATTAAATGGAGATCGTTCGAACTAAGAAAATATGTATTTAATTTGCTAAGAAAAATGTATTTAATGCGTATTTGAAATACGTATTTTAAATTCTTGCCATCACGGTTCCGCCTTGTGCTACGTAGTGGGCACTTGAATGTATCCTCATCGAAATCCAGAAAGTATAAGAATTTTCGAAATTCTGTTATTAAAATATATGTTTTTACAGTTATACTTTAGCACGAATTTTTATCTAATCTTTTTCAGATCCTTGAATAAATGATTTCAGAAAACGTCCAGCGTCTCCAGCTGATACGGATCGGTATCTCCTGGTGATTTTTACATTCATCCCTAGGAACCGATCCGATATCGAACTAGATCTTGTTCTAGAAGTTCGGGATTCTAGCCTGGATCCTATGCAAAGTTTCTATTTGGATTCTGACTAGAGTCCTTAATAGTTACGGATTAGGATCCTGGCTGGAATCCGATTGAGAAACCAGGATATGATCGGGGATATGATAAGGATTCCCTTCTAGGGAATCCATATTATATCCCGATCAGGAACCGATCGAAACTTAAGTATCCCTAAGAAATGTCTGTACGGATGGTTGCCAGTGCACGGTAAGTTCTCCAATTTTGCTGCTTTGCTGTTCGTTTGAACGAACTTCGCAGCGGTTAAACTCAATTATGAGTGTGTATCTTTCGCGTCATCCAGTTACGGTATTTCTTGCAGGTAAGGGGCCGTCTTCGAAAGCTGCTTTTAGCTTTGAACGAACTTTCGTGTACAGCGCCGAACCCGGATAACAGGATGATGAGACCTATGATTTGCTTCGGCATTTGTGGAGATTGCGAAGATTTCGCGTGCATTGCGTAAGTTTTGAAATGTTAACACTTGTCGGAACATCGGTTGAGAGAACGATGTAGCAACGGCGTGATAGAATCTCTTGATGCTCCATGAACGGTTATATTTGTTAACCTAATAATTAGAATAGAGCTAGAGAAAATCACTGAAGTAGCGGTGATTTACAGTCTGTTTGACAAGAGCGTGCCAAGCGCTCAAAAAAACTATCTGGCAGATTGGAAAAATACACACACACCCACACAATTCATAATATGAACCGTGATACTTTATTATTATTAAGTGGTCCAGTCGCCACCACTATTAATAATCGCCTGGCATCTCCGAGGTATACTTTCCACTAATTCCATGGCATAATCTGGTGACAAAGACGTCCACATATATTAAACTGAAAGCAAACAATCGCTGCTGCTTATCACCGCCGCTCCAAAAGGTAACTACCAGCTAAGTTTTTCTCCAGTCCCCAAAGAGTAAGTCTCCACCAAATGGAAAGACATCTTCATCAGAATAGGCTAGCATGATCCCCAAAAGGTCGACAGTATCATCCCCAAACCCCAAAAACTAACCAGGGACTGAGTTTTTGGGGAAGATGACTCAGGGGATCATGCCCCACCCATTAGGATAGGTCGCGCAAAATCGATGGCTATCGATTTGCCAGAGCTGAGATCGATACCGCAAACTAGCAGTTTGGGTTTCAACATTCGTACGTGCACTTCAACAGGACAGGACTCTGATCCAATCGGGTAACGGTATTGGAAATCCACCGAGGGAATTTCCACAGGTTCGTGCTAAGCTTTCGAGGCATGCTGCGGGTTCTCGTATTTCGTTTGGTCTATCTCCGGTGTTAAACGCGCTGGCTGATAAGGCTGTATCGCCGGTTGTGCCGAATGACCCGGCCAATTTTCGTGTGACACTCGCACCACGTGTACGACCACGAACCTGTCTCCGAGGCTAGCGGAACCGTTTTGTATCCGGCAAACCGTGGTGGAGCACCAAAAGCAGAGATGAAAGCAGTGAAACAAGAATGAAAAGATGAAAAGGATATACTCGCAGCCGTGGTTATACGTGTATGAGGGGTATGAGATGTTGAGGAAAGGCAACAGAGGGAGGAAGAGAGAAGGTAAGAGCAAACGAGCCGTATAGCGTAACCAGTGGCAACCCCGCGGGGTGAAGGAAGAAACGGTAAAAGCATTTAGGTTCGCCAAGTCGTGGCGTAACGTGGTTAGGGGATCATCAGCGCGAAGTCGTAGTTGAGATAACGCCAAGGGGAATGGGAGGAAAGCGAGGGGATAGTGTTGGAGGCCAAGGAGAAGAGTAGAAAATAGAGGACAAGTGGAACATGGAAAATGGTGGAGGTTGAGGAGAGAGAACACGAGGACCGTAAAGCAAAAGTGATACGACCTTTAGCGTCGAGTAATGTCTAGAAGAAGAAGAAGACGAAAAAGGAGGCGAAGAAAAAGACGAAAAAGGAAAGACAGTACTGCGAGGTTGCAATGCCAAGAGCCAAGGGATAGAGAGATAAACGCCCAACCGAAAAATCTCAAATCATCCCGCCCACGACACCCTGTTACAATTTCACAAAAATCTGGTCTCCGTTTTAGGGTGCGTCGTCGTCAGATAACCGAAGGTTTCATCCAAAGATATCTTTCGAGCGAAATTCCTACGGAAGTTGACGAATCTACCGGGCTCTACTCGTGGCATTTGATGCTTTCCTCCGTTCTCTTACCTTCGGCATGCCCAAAATATCAATTTTATGTACAGATCGCAAAACGGATAAGCTTTGCATCACAATCGGGTTTCCGACCCCGGAGACTAGAGGGGTTCAAAATCTTTGGTAAGATACTGGCGAAAGCTTTCGTGGTGGTAAATTTTACCAGTGGCGTTGCTCTGATCCGAGTAATCCTATCAATGCAGTCGTAAATCAAATCGACACGATAAAAGTGACCATTGCGATGTCATGGAGACGAATAATCGTGATTGATCGCATTCGTCATTTCTAATCACGCGGGTACATGCGGTTCTATAAGGCGATCAGCTCTTTTGTCCTTCGAGCGAAATAATGCAAACGAGAAGAAGATTTTCAGGTTCCTAATTCGCAGTGGGGAGTTCTATTCTTCCACTATTTTTTAGTATTACTTAATACATGTAGACGACGAAAAAATAGTAAATTTTGAGTGTTTTTTTAAAAGAAACAAACCTTTTCATATTTATGAAACTTTAGGTACAATTTATTACATAATGAACCTGTTTATGGTATTACTGGATGGATATTGAAAAATCGCTAAAATTCTTGAAAATTTGAAGAATCAGAGTTTTTTATAGAATAAAAATACATGAATTATTTTAAAAAATTTCACTAAATAATTTAGTAGTTATAAACATAGGAATTTAACATGCTCGCTTATGGAAAAATAGACTTCTGCAGACGTTGAAGGTTGCGAAAAGAATGGAACTAAATCGCCGTAAATTTTAAAAATATTATATCCTCAAAATTTAGGATCAAGCGATTGATTATGCTAAGTTTCAAATAAATCGGCTGAGTAATTGTTGAGAGATTAATTAAAGTAATGAGGAGTATCGCCTCTTTTAACGATAAATCGATAGTAATCATTGAAAAACTTTTTTGGGCAAAAAAATTCTTTTGGCAATTATTGATAATAATAAGATGATCTGAACGTATTAATTAAATTTAAAAATTGAGACATTTTTTTGTAGGACCGTTGAAACAGATGTACAGTCACTGACGAACCCTGAGTCAAGCACACGTCAATATCGTGGAATTTGACTTCGATTATTATTAAAAGTGGAAACTTCAAATTTCTAAGTGTTAATTTAAGGCCATGTATCACACGCCTTCGACCACTTCGAAATTTTGAAATGCCGTTTCTCCCAAACGGAACAACCAATTGGAATGAAATTTCTTGTGGGCATGCAGGACGCCAGCTCCGAGAGCATGGTTCTCGCCATTTTCCCAAATTTCCAAAAAAAATTTACAGTTTGTGGTTACCATGGGATAAATTGTGAATTATTAACTATTTCATCGCGTTTTCGGTAATTTGGAGGGAACCATGCTCTCGACCATGAAAAATCACACATTTCAAGCTTTGTTTCACTTGTTTTCATGAATAAATGGCGGAGAAAACTCATTTTGAAATTTTTTACATAAAAGTAGCAAAATTGTACCATCAAAGCTCAAAATATTATCGACGGACACGATAGTCTAGTTCATCTGTTTTCTAACTGACAGCGCGCAGCTCGCATCGTTCCGTGTTTACCGACCGCGCTCGTATCCTTCCGAGACAGCAAATTGTTTTTTGACAGTCGGAAGCGGCACCCCTCGCGGAACGTTTTATATTCGTTCGGTTGACATGCAGTTTTTTTTCGAAATATGTTGCTGCGTGCGTCATACATTCGCAAGAATTCTAGAACGGGTCGGTTTATCCGCGATGTGTGAAAAAGGGTTTACGAATATAGTCGTGAAACGTGCGTCGAATCGGCGAAAAGTTCACGTGATCGGCCGAATATTTGTGTACAGCGCGCAGATGACCAAGTGTGCCATTTCGAAACTGGGTCGCGAAAAGAAGTGCTCGAGAAGGAAAATGTCGAGCAGCGCAAATCCTAGAAGGCGGTTGCTTTGCGTATCGGTGAGTGCAGCGAAGCCTTGCCTGATCATGTGCCTGGTTATTTTTCAATCCCTGCCTCGTTATTGTTTAACCCATTCCCAGCGATCGGGTTATCTTACCTGTTGCCTTCCTTTCGTGTCTCGGGTTATCTGTTCTCGTTATTTTGTAGTCCCTCCCCATCGATTCGGTTATTTTACCTACCGTCTCCTTTTTGAGTCTCGAGCTATCTGTCATCGTTATTTTTTGTGCCCTCCCCATCGATCCGGTTATCTCACCTACCGTCTCCCTTTCGAGTCTCGGGTTATCGAACCTCGTTATTATTTACTCCCTCCCCAGCGATCGGGTTATCTCACCTACCGTCTCCCTTTCGAGTTTCGGGTTATCTGTCCTTATTATTATAGATTCCCTCCCCGTCGATCGGGTTATCTGTCCTCGTATTTTTTTATCCCTCCTCAGCGATCGGGTTATCTTACCTACCGTCTCCCTTTCGAGTCTTGGGTTATCTGTCTCCGTTATTATTTAATCCCTCCCCAGCGATCGGGTTATCTTACCTACCGTCTCCCTTTCCAGTCACGGGTTATCTATCCTCGTTTTTTTTTAATCCCTCCCCAGCGATCTTGTTATCTTACCTACCGTCTCCCTTCCGAGCCTCGGGTTATCTCTCCTCGTTATTTTTTAATCCCTCCCCAGCGATCGGGTTATCTCACCTACCGTCTCCCTTTCGAGTTTCGGGTTATCTGTCCTCGTTATTATAGATTCCCTCCCCGTCGATCGGGTTATCTGTCCTCGTAATTTTTTATCCCTCCTCAGCGATCGGGTTATCTTACCTACCGTCTCCCTTTCGAGTCTCGGGTTATCTGTCCTCGTTATAATTTAATCCCTCCCCAGCGATCGGGTTATCTCACCTACCGTCTCCCTTTCGAGTTTCGGGTTATCTGTCCCTGTTATTATAGATTCCCTCCCCGTCGACCGGGTTATCTGTCCTCGTATTTTTTTATCCCTCCTCAGCGATCGGGTTATCTTACCTACCGTCTCCCTTTCGAGTCTCGGGTTATCTGTCTTCGTTATTATTTAATCCCTCCCCAGCGATCGGGTTATCTTACCTACCGTCTCCCTTTCCAGCCACGGGTTATCTGTCCTCGTTTTTTTTAATCCCTCCCCAGCGATCGGGTTATCTTACCTACCGTCTCCCTTTCGAGTCTCGGGTTATCTGTCCTCGTTATTTTTTAATCCCTCCCCAGCGATCGGGTTATCTCACCTACCGTCTCCCTTTCGAGTTTCGGGTTATCTGTCCTCGTTATTATAGATTCCCTCCCCGTCGATCGGGTTATCTGTCCTTGTAATTTTTTATCCCTCCTCAGCGATCGGGTTATCTTACCTACCGTCTCCCTTTCGAGTCTCGGGTTATCTGTCCTCATTATTATTTAATCCCTCCCCAGCGATCGGGTTATCTTACCTACCGTCTCCCTTCCGAGCGTCGGGTTATCTCTCCTCGTTATTTTTTAATCCCTCCCCAGCGATCGGGTTATCTCACCTACCGTCTCCCTTTCGAGTTTCGGGTTATCTGTCCTCGTTATTATAGATTCCCTCCCCGTCGATCGGGTTATCTGTCCTCGTAATTTTTTATCCCTCCTCAGCGATCGGGTTATCTTACCTACCGTCTCCCTTTCGAGTCTCGAGTTATCTGTCCTCGTTATAATTTAATCCCTCCCCAGCGATCGGGTTATCTCACCTACCGTCTCCCTTTCGAGTTTCGGGTTATCTGTCCCTGTTATTATAGATTCCCTCCCCGTCGACCGGGTTATCTGTCCTCGTATTTTTTTATCCCTCCTCAGCGATCGGGTTATCTTACCTACCGTCTCCCTTTCGAGTCTCGGGTTATCTGTCTTCGTTATTATTTGATCCCTCCCCAGCGATCGGGTTATCTTACCTACCGTCTCCCTTTCCAGCCACGGGTTATCTGTCCTCGTTTTTTTTTAATCCCTCCCCAGCGATCGGGTTATCTTACCTACCGTCTCCCTTTCGAGTCTCGGGTTATCTGTCCTCGTTATTTTTTAATCCCTCCCCAGCGATCGGGTTATCTCACCTACCGTCTTCCTTTCGAGTCTCGGGTTATCTGTCTTCGTTATTATTTAATCCCTCCCCAGCGATCGGGTTATCTTACCTACCGTCTCCCTTTCCAGCCACGGGTTATCTGTCCTCGTTTTTTTTTAATCCCTCCCCAGCGATCGGGTTATCTTACCTACCGTCTCCCTTTCGAGTCTCGGGTTATCTGTCCTCGTTATTTTTTAATCCCTCCCCAGCGATCGGGTTATCTCACCTACCGTCTCCCTTTCGAGTTTCGGGTTATCTGTCCTCGTTATTATAGATTCCCTCCCCGTCGATCGGGTTATCTGTCCTTGTAATTTTTTATCCCTCCTCAGCGATCGGGTTATCTTACCTACCGTCTCCCTTTCGAGTCTCGGGTTATCTGTCCTCGTTATTATTTAATCCCTCCCCAGCGATCGGGTTATCTTACCTACCGTCTCCCTTTCGAGTCTTGGGTTATCTGTCTCCATTATTATTTAATCCCTCCCCAGCGATCGGGTTATCTTACCTACCGTCTCCCTTTCCAGTCACGGGTTATCTGTCCTCGTTTTTTTTAATCCCTCCCCAGCGATCTTGTTATCTTACCTACCGTCTCCCTTCCGAGCCTCGGGTTATCTCTCCTCGTTATTTTTTAATCCCTCCCCAGCGATCGTGTTATCTCACCTACCGTCTCCCTTTCGAGTTTCGGGTTATCTGTCCTCGTTATTATAGATTCCCTCCCCGTCGATCGGGTTATCTGTCCTTGTAATTTTTTATCCCTCCTCAGCGATCGGGTTATCTTACCTACCGTCTCCCTTTCGAGTCTCGGGTTATCTGTCCTCGTTATTATTTAATCCCTCCCCAGCGATCGGGTTATCTTACCTACCGTCTCCCTTTCGAGTCTTGGGTTATCTGTCTCCATTATTATTTAATCCCTCCCCAGCGATCGGGTTATCTTACCTACCGTCTCCCTTTCCAGTCACGGGTTATCTGTCCTCGTTTTTTTTAATCCCTCCCCAGCGATCTTGTTATCTTACCTACCGTCTCCCTTCCGAGCCTCGGGTTATCTCTCCTCGTTATTTTTTAATCCCTCCCCAGCGATCGTGTTATCTCACCTACCGTCTCCCTTTCGAGTTTCGGGTTATCTGTCCTCGTTATTATAGATTCCCTCCCCGTCGATCGGGTTATCTGTCCTCGTAATTTTTTATCCCTCCTCAGCGATCGGGTTATCTTACCTACCGTCTCCCTTTCGAGTCACGGGTTATCCGTCCTCGTTTTTTTAAATCCTTCCCCAGCGAAACATATTCGTTTAAACAATAGGCATTATTTGTTGAATTGTAGCACTCTCTCGCAGAGAGAACATCTAGTGACCTCCATTGCTGGGATATTTTAGTCGTGGAAAACCTCCGAAGGTAAACTTCGGCAGAGCGAACGAATTCCGACAGTATTTCTTTAAACAATAGGCCTGTTTTGTAAAATTTTACCACTTTTTTGCCATGTTAGTCTCGGGCGATTTCATTCGTCCGCGATAAACGTCGAAGTCAAATTCATCAACGATGACCTGCATCGAGAATATAAATCCAGCTCGAGCTTATGTGTTCAAATTAATTTAAAAAGACCGGAATGGTCTTTATTAATTTAAAAAAGACCGGAATGGTCTTTTTAATTTAAAAAAGACCGAAATGTCACCACCCTTCCACAAGACAAAACTTTAGCAAACTTCGTTTGCAAGCGTAATAAAATTTCTACCGATGAATGCCGTCGAGAAAAGAAATCGATACCAGTCCATTTCTTTAAACAATTCATGATAGCAAAATTTCACCGCTCTTCCGTAGAGCGAGACTCCAGGGATCTTCATTGCTAAAGACTTCGATCCGCGAATAACCCGCCGAAAATAAATCCTGCCAGAGAGGAAAAATGTTCAACATATTTGTTTAAACACAATAGGCATTAATTGTCAAATTATAGCACTCTCTCGCAGTGAGAGTCTCTAGCGATCTCCATCGCTAGAAATGTTTGCCTTGGAAAACCTGCCGAAGCTCAACCTCGGCAGAGAGAACGAACGCTGAACGTAATTGTTTAAACAATAGGGATCGCCTGTCAAATTTAGCCATTCTTTTGCTGAGTGACTCTCGAGCGATCTCGTTCGTTCGAGAATTTGGCAGAAGTCGAATGCAGCGATGATAAGCTGCATCGAGAATATAAATCGTGCATGAGCTTATTTGTTTAAATTAATTAAAAAAGCTTGGAAAAATGTCCCTTCCCTGCCTCAAGACGAGTCTTTAGAAAACTCAGTTCACTAGAAAGTTCAACAGTAATCAAATTTCCAGCGACGACTATCGCCAAAAAAAGAAATCAATTTGAGCCCATTTGTTTAAACAATTCACGATCGCAAAATTTCACCGCTCTTCCGTAGAGCGAGACTCTAGCGATCTTCATTGCTAGAAACTCCGATCCGCGGTCGACCTGCCGAAAATAAATCCCGGTAGAGAGAAAAAATGTTGAACATATTTGTTTAAACAATAGGCGTTAGTTGTTAAATTTTAGCTCTCTCTCGCAAAGAGAGTCCCCAGCGATCTCCATCGCCCGAAAATTCTGACCTCAGGAAACCTGCCGAAGCTAAACCTCGGCAGAGAAAACGAACGCTGAACGTATTTGTTTAAACAATAGGGATCGCCTGTCAAATTTCGCCATTCTTTTGCTGAGTGAGTCTCGAGCGATCTCGTTCGTTCGAGAATTTGGCCGAAGTCGAATGCAGCGTTGATAAGCTGCATCGAGAATATAAATCGTGCATGAGCTTATTTGTTTAAATTAATTAGTAAAGCTTGGAAAAATGTCCCTTCCCTGCCTCAAGACGAGTCTTTAGAAAACTCAGTTCACTAGAAAGTTCAACAGTAATCAAATTTCCAGCGACGACTATCGCCAAAAAAAGAAATCAATTTGAGCCCATTTGTTTAAACAATTCACGATCGCAAAATTTCACCGCTCTTTCGTAGAGCGAGACTCTAGCGATCTTCATTGCTAGAAACTCCGATTTGCGGTCGACCTGCCGAAAATAAATCCCGGTAGAGAGAAAAAATGTTGAACATATTTGTTTAAGCAATAGGCGTTAGTTGTTAAATTTTAGCTCTCTCTCGCAGAGAGAGCCTCTAGCGATCTCCGTTGCTAGAAAAGTCTCGCTTTGGAAAACCTGCCGAAGGTAAACCTCAGCAAAAAGAATGAATGCCGAACGTATTTGTTTAAACAATAAATATGACTTGTAAAATTTCACCACTCTTTTCTTGAGTGAGTCTCGGGCGATTTCTTTCGTTCGAGAATTCGGCCGAAGTCGAATTCGAGAATATACATCGGGCTCGAGCTCAATTATTAATTAAAAGCTTATAAATTTAAAAAGGATAAAAAAATATCACCACCCTTCCACAAGACGAGTCTCTACCAAACCCTGTTTGCTAGAAAGTTCAATCGTGAAATTTCCACCGATGGCCGGTGTCAAAAAAAGATATCGGTTCGCACCCATTTGTCCGTACAATGTAACAAAGTTTCACCGCTTTCTGCAAAGCGAGCGCATGTCATGAGGCGTAGCATGGTCGCTAACCCTAGTGTGTGTACATCACTCTATACACACATACTTATATATATAAGCTGTTTTCGATACGACCGAAGAGCGTGCGGAAACCTTACATTGTTTCTGCATGCGACGGCGTAGCGAAAACACACTCATACACGGGCGCACACGATCGTTGTTTGCTATACGGTTTCGACTCTTCGACGTAGCGCGAAGCATCGAGACCATGTAGGAATCAACCGTGGCGCCATCCGGCGGGAGTAGCGGTAGTTCGCAAAACTGCGAGTCTGCTCTACCGCCCTGACGGGACCCCGCGTCGAAATTTCCTGGCGTGTTATACATGCCCTTAATCCAGACTTGTAAATCTAATCCAGACTTGTAAATCCACGATTCGCCCATTTTGGACTAACTTTTTGCCCAACGGTTCATCCAGTAATAACTTAAACGAGTATTTTCATGAAAAAGTATTGTAAAATGGCAGCGTTATGGCGCGATCTTTCAGAAAGACTTTGGCGTTATTTTTCAAGTTTGTGGGAAAGATAATTTTAAGGTAGCATGTGCACGAACCTCTTTATTAGAAGAAAAAAATTAATTTTTTTGTATGCTGTAAAACGAGTTGACCGATCGTCCTGCAAAATGCGGCAAAATAAATTACAACCGATAATTACAGGGAATTTCAGTGATGTGATTCCAATCGATTTTTAAGATATTCATTTTTCAAGCGATTTATATATTTTTAAGATAAGATTTATACTTTCTCAAGATCAACTCGTTTTGTATGTCTATATATTTTGTTCAGATAATTTAACGTACAGAATACGATGTGATCCATGAAGACTCATATCGAATTCTTTGATAATGTAGTAATCCTTCAGAATTCAGATTGCATTCGTACATTGGAATCCAACGAGGAATCCCGATTGGAATCCAATGTACGATCGTGACGTTCTAGTTTACGGATCCAATGGGATTGGATCCCAACCCATTGGATTCCTATCAAGGCGTAGAGATAAGTATGAGAATCCAATTGGATCCCTACGACAATTTCTGCACGGGTTATTTCGGCTCTACTGCTAAAAATTCTACTGCTAAAAATTCTACTGCTAAAATCCTACTGCTAAACGGGCTCTACTGCTAAAACTGCACTGCTAAAAGCTCTACTGCTAAAATTGTACTGCTAAAAGCTCTAGTGCTAAATGGCCTCTAGTGCTAAAACTGGACTGCTAAATAGACTTTAGTGCTAAAAGCAGCACTGCTGAAGAGTCTCAACTGCTAAAACGCAAAAGGGTATGTTTTTGAAAAGTTGTATTGGAAATCATTGAAACTGCTAAAACGCAAAAGGGTATGTTTTTGAAAAGTTTTATTGGAAATCATTGAAAACCAGTGAAAAGTTAATCGAACATTGAAAACAAAGGGAAAATGACATGAAGTTTTCTCAGAAAAATTCCAGAGAAATTCCAAAAAACACGCACACCTGCGGTGCTGATGAGCCTGCGCAAGCGGCGAGGAAGGAGATCATGGCAGAAATTAAGGAGAAGGCCGCGACGACTAGTGACAATCGGCGTACAGTATAACCTCCCGCCGAGTGCAGCACAATGGCGCCGATAGCAAGGTAAGTTTTCTCAGAAAAATTCCAAAAAATCGTCAAAAAACCGCAAAAAGTATAGTATAACCTCCATCAGTGGGACTTATATGAGCCCTCTGTCAGAAGCTAGTTTTATCAGTCCAGTTTTAGCAGTAGAGCCCATTTAGTAGTACAGCTTTTAGCAGTGGAGCCTTTTAGCAGTACAGTTTTAGCAGTGGAGCCTTTTAGCAGTACAGTTTTAGCAGTGGAGCTTTTAGCAGTAGAGCCCGTTTAGCAGTACAGTTTTAGCAGTAGAGCCTTTAGCAGTACTTTTTTAGCAGTGCTTTTTTAGCAGTAGAACCCGACCACGGTTATTTCTTTTAATTTCACTAATGATTCAGAATCCGGACTTCGGACTTCTATACTAAATTTTTGTTCATTTCCCGTACGATATAGCTCGCATCATCCCCTACTTTCATTTTACATTTTCTCCTTGTACGCGCATACGATTCGTTTTCCTTTTTCTTTTTTTATCTGGCGCTGAAAGACTGTATTCCCGGGAACGTATTTGGTCGTATCTTCGCAGATTCGTCGTATATTTCGCGTATCTACCCCTTGTGTCTCTTGCGGGCAATCCTGGCATCTTTTACTGCCCGTCCTTTTCCATCTCTCGGTTCAACTGTTCCCTTTTTTGCAGCCATTCGTGCACGGTGTTCGTGTACTCGGGTCTGTGCTGTCCTTTGGCCGCAATCCGTCGTCCTCTGCGCGCCACATGCGTTACTACCGTGCTCCAAGACGGAGGAGGCGGGGGTGCACGGACGGTTGCTGCCACCATTTTCTTCTATTCCGCGACATTCGGAAGAGAAGCGAAAACACGCTCTTCTCGTTTCGCACACAATGCGAACGGTAACGACCGACGATATGTGTGGCTGTAACGCGGACTAAGAAATGACTGCGGTGCCAAGCTCGTGCCAAAATGCTTTCTCGATGAACGACCGATGAGGAAAAGAGACAGAGGGAGAGAAAGAGAGAAGGATTAAAGGCAAAGCAAGACACTTCCGGCATGATAAAGATTAGGTCTCTAGGCTTATCGTTCGTACATGCTGTTCAATTCAAGCCAAATACTGTATTTGGCTTGAAACTAGGGGAAAAAAGGAAGCAAAGCAGCTCTGCGAAGAAACACATTGTCGGATTTTCAATTGGATTCAATTGGATTCCCATACTTGTGTCCACTTACTGATCCAACGAGTCATCGCATTGGATTTCTATACTAAAACGTCACGCTCGTACATTGGATTCTAATCGGGATTCCCCATTGGAATCCAATGTACGAATCCAATTTGAATCCTGAAGGATTCTCACATTATCGAACGGAATTCGATACGATTCTGGACGTATCCCATTAGAATTTGTTTATTTATTTGCAATGTCAGATCCCCATGCCATTCTGACATCGGCGTAACAATGCATATTATTGCATTGTCATCGAAGTGTCATAGGTATGCCAAATTTCAGCTCAATCGGATGCCACCACGTGCTTGAAAAATGGATTACAAATTTTGAACCGGATATGAAAACGGAACGGAATTGAATTGAATCGATATATGAAACAGAAGTTATATAAAATGTAAGCTTTGCCAATAATAAAGCGAAGGAGAGAGAGAGAGAGAGAGAGAGAGAGAGAGAGAGAGAGAGAGGGCGAAGTTTCGATAAAGCGGCATTTCTGAAATCTTTGTGGTCCGAATAGCTCGTGATTGGTAGGAGCACTCAATCAACGAATTAAGTACTTCTGTATCCGCTCAAGCACGAAAGGCTAGTTCGCCTCCTCCATTGCTCGCCTTCTTCATCTGTCCTCGTCCTCGCCGATGCTTTGAACCACATCACGCCTGAGACTCATTCCCAGGCTCGTTACAGTTCTCCATCACGTTCATCGCCATTTCAACATTGCCATTCCATTGGCTTATTTTCACTGAAACATCGCCGAGACAGCACCTATTCGGATTTAGCTTCCTCAAAGGAAGGATCTTTTTTTGCTTTTGATGTGTTAAGCGAACAATTTGAAATTGCAAAAGAAAACTATCGTTTAAATAAAATCCTACAAATATTGTTAGTTTGAAGCTCAAACTAGAATAGTGGAAATCTAAAACTTGCTCACTGCTTGCCCATTGATTTATTTCGCTCCCAAAGCAGATCATGTGGTTAGGATTCTTTTTTACGGCAAGCTTCCTCTAAGCGGAAATCGATGAACAAGCGAAAGTGACAGATCGAGGTGGCGATGCGCTAACCATTAAAATTTGGAAAGAAACAAGCCTGGGCACATGATCAGCTTTGGGCGCGGATTAAATGAATGATGCAGGATGGTGGAATGTTTGGTTGTCTTTTAATCCTGAGTGCTACGGGTATCCGTACACCGTGATAAGACGGCGAAGCCTCATGAACACACTCGTCAGGCAAGAGCGGAGAAGCTTCAAGCTTGGCCTACGGTAGCCCAGACGGATCCTCTCTTTTTTCCCCTCCCGTTTCTTACCCCATTGCCCTGTCTCGCTTCGGGCAATGTGAAGAGGCGAGAAGGGTGGCAACGGATCGATCGATTCGCTCGACTAGGTGCTCGAGAAGCGGATACCACAGTGTATGTGGCCCACCCCTCGTGGTACATATCCAAGATTCTCCACCAGTCTACCCGATACCCGATAAAGCAAAAGGGCCGTGGTGAAAGACCCGAAAAAAAATGGAATGTCTTTTAGGCATAGTACCAAATAAGATAAAAGCAAGCCGGATCCGCGGTAGGAGTAGGTGGCCATTGCTCGAGTCTACTCGTGTGCGCCGTCATTTGCTCTCTCGGGTCGCGAGCAATCCCCGTAAAATGGTAAAGGTCTTGACGAGTCTCTTGGATGATTTTGGCAACGTGTGACATTCTGGGTAACACACTCGAAAGCTGAAGGATCACTTGTCCGGAGAGTGATCCTTCTGCTTGCCTTTTGGAAAGAGATTGTACTACAGAAATCCAAATGCCGATACGTTCCATAAATCGTGAGAACCAAGTGGCGTTGCTCTTTGTGTACAGTTTGTTCCACAAGACATTACACGAACCGTGATGCTTTATTATTAATAAATGGTCGAGTTGCCTCTACTATTAATAAACGCCGGGCATCTCCGAGGCACTAATTTTATGGCATAATCTGATGACAAAGATCTTCATATGAGTCGAATGCGTCGGAATAATTGCTTGACGTTCCAGATCTTTGGTGTCTATTGGGATTCGTCATATAGGCGGAGCCTAAAACACATGGGGGCTATAAGCGGACCATGAAGCGTAAACAGCCATGCAGTTTTAAACCGTGATTGAAATTTCTGTGATATTATGATAAGTATTAGTGCAATTTGTGATTGGGCTGGTGCCAATCCTAAACAACACAATTTTGTGGAAGGAGAACATATTTTGAAGTCTGGGCACATGTTAAAATGTGGTAAAGTTAGTGGCGTTTTTCATACCGGTGCTGTCAGCCTCAAAGCGTATTATTCGCAAACATCTCAATTACGAAATAATCCCCATGAGGTCGATGATTTAAAATGATTTGCTCTTGCAAAACAGGGTTTCGAGAAAAATGCAAGCACATCATTGTGACGTTACTGTATTGCTATCAGTAAGTCTATCCTCTCAATCTCAGTACCTTTCTCATTATTTAGCAGTGGGAAATGTTTAGTTATTTTTAAATGTTTCTCAATTTTTTATGATAGTTTCGAAGATTCCTTTGCAGTACACTTTCATGCCTGAATTCATTTTTTTTATTTTTAAGGCTTTCTTACAAGCCTCTAATTGATTTGTTTTTCCACTTTTCCCAAATAATTTTTCATGCACACGAAGTGTTTCCCTGCAATAGGAAAGTTGTGGAAACGCACGTCCAACTCCTTACTCGAAGTACTTTAGCAATCTTCCACAGGGCATTTAATGTTCTTGCGATTGTTTTTACGTGGGACAAACTTCACGAATTCCATTTTCACCGATATTTATGTTTGACAGATCCCATTGGGATCTGTCAATGCCATTTGACAGATCCCAATTGGTGTGAGTAGAGCAGGTATGATTGATGGGAGAACGTACCTAAAAAGCAGATTCGTCCGAAAAAATGACGCTGTCTCAATCGCGGTCCAAACTTTCTCTAGACCAGTTTCAGTTTAAAAATATGTTTAATCAGATATTGTTTTTACATGGGTATATGGGTTGATGTAATTTTCCCTAGGATCTCTGGTGCATGGATTATTACATAGAATATTTTTATTTTTGGGTTTCACTCGATCATGATACTTTGCCTTTCGATTTACTGGTATTGGTTTTCTTCAGCCCAAGTGAGTCTTTTTTCGACGTGCTTTTCGGACAATAGCGGTTCGTCTGTGACCACGCTCGGACGACAACTGACGTTTTCTATACGAAGCATTTTGGCGGAATGGACCCGCTACCTGCTAGCGTTCGAAGCTACCCTCTAACGATTTTCAGGAAAAAACGTAGCCGTGCACGCTTTTGCCAAACATACTGTATTTGGTAAATTTAGAGAGATACGATAGTTATCCCTGCCTAGCCTCAATCTACTGCCTACGTTACATTACAGGTAAACACCTCCAGATTGTGTTATACTAGGAAAATAGTGAAATCAAAAAACAACTCTCCGCTGCGAGTTAGGTACCCGAAAAGTTTATTTGCATTTGCATTATTTCGCGAAAAATTGCACTTCCAAGTTTTTTCCATTTGAAGTAACACTGTCAACGTATCAAGGCAGTACTGACTGAAAATGCGCTCGGAGCACAGAAGAAATGATCACGCTATAAACCTCATATGCCCGCGGGGTTGGAAATAGTCAATGCAATAAATCGCATGGTTACTCGTCTCCATGACAACCTGGCGGTCACTTTTACGGTGTCGATTGATTTATGACTGCATTGATAGGTTTACTCGGGTCGGAGCGACGCTATTGGTAAAATTTAACATCACGAACGCTTTTTCTAGCATCTTTATTAAAGAGTTCGGATTCCTGTATTCTCTCGAGGCCTGGTCTGTCCATTTCACTCAAACGTGCCTCAAGCCAAGGCTTGCTTTGCTTACTTAGATTACGCGTATGCTCTGGGCGGACCATTTGGACGCATATTATGTGCGTCAGTTCGTCGATGATGTCATTTTGCTGGGAGCGGGCGCATAAACGAACCGTACTGAATCGCTCCAAAAGACTTCTAAGCATAGCACAAATGAGCACAGTGTGCACTCGACGTAGGCGCCCGCGGTGTGCGTGTGTGTGTGATATAATTCCTCGATTCGACGTTGCGCTTAGAAAATTTTTACGTCGCGTCTACTTAACCCGTTTAGCGCAACGATATTTTAATACTCGCATACCATTGTTATCATTTGTAGTAATAAAAGCTTTCGCTCGCTTCTTCGCTCATTGGAGTGTCGGAAATTCGGTTCGTGTGCATGTGATGAAAAGACTTTAGATTCATATCGTATTAAGGACTGTTTAATAGAGTTATTATGAAAAACTCGTTTTCTGCATATATAAAAAAAACACATTTTTTTCTACGGTTAAAACAAAACGTTTTCTATATACTTTAATAGTTTGGTTTAGTTTCATACATTTTATTTAGTTTAGCTTAATACTTTAACTCATAACTTGATTCGGAAATTTGGGTCGGCGAATGTCGAGAGGGGATTTTACTTTAAAAAAAACCGTTATCTACATAGCTCAATACACACTCATAATTACATAACATATGAGCCATTAAGTCCGGAGACTAACCAGTAAAAACACATTTTTTTGCAAAATTCGACTTTATTCATCAACATAGTCACCTTCCATAGCGATACAATCATTCCAATGTTTTTCTAAACTTTCGATGCCTTTCTTATAGAACGATTTGTCTTTTGCCTCAAAATAGGCTCTCCTCTCCGCTCGGCTGACGCTCTTTTCGACTTCGGCGTATAGTGATGAATCCATGTTTCATCCATTGTTATGTACCGACGCAAAAAATCCTTTTTATCACGCGTAAACAGCTTCAAACAGTGCTCCAAATCATCAATTCGTTGTTGTTTTTGTTCCACTGTGAGCAAACGCGGCACCCACTTGGACAAAAGTTTTTTCATACACAAATTTTCATGCACAATTTTGAACACGGTGCCTTTTGATATCTTTAGGATGTCAGCTATCTCTTGCAACTTCCCTTTACGATCGGACATAACAATTTTCAGAATTTTTTGGATGTTTTCGGGCGTAGCCACTTCAATTGGACGACCTGAGCGCTCCGCGTCTTCGGTGGTTGTTCGACCGCGTTTAAAATCCGCATACCATCGGCAAATGGTTGTTTTCGATGGGCACTTTTCCCGGTAACACTTTTCAAGCCATTGCTGAGCTTGAACGGTGTTTTTTCCCATTACAAAACAGTGTTTGATTAACACACGAAATTCGTTTTTATCCATCGTTTAAGAAAAAACAAATGTAGCGTCACTTAACCTTCAATATCTCGACAACGACTGAACCGAATGTCATGAAATTTTTACACGTATATTTTGAAGGTTGGTACTACCGAAGAACAAAAGCGGCATGGCATTGGCGGCGCCATGCGTGTGTCAGTCCCGGGACTTAATGACCCATGTGTTAATAAGGGAGAAGAAAAAAAAACCAAAAACTCAGGCAGATAACGATTACAGCCAATGTAACTCTTCTACACTGAGTATTCGATGAAGAGCTTCCTTATGGACGCTGAATGGTACGGCGCGCCACTCCCCTTTTGAAATGAACCCGCGTAGAAATTTGAGTAGGGAAAAAGTACTGCCCCTTATCTGCCTTCCCTTATCAGGCCATGGTCAGGCCGTCCAGCGTGAATTAGCGTCGTCATGTAACAGGTCCTAGGCGAGGCCCTGATCCGCCGTTCTCTTTTTCGGAAACTGATCAGGGACTGACGAGAAAAGGAATCGGAAAATCACCGCGTAATAATGAATACGGTGATAGTGTACTGACAGGGCCATGAGAAATAAACCGGCGGATGGATAGAGTAATGAGCAGGTACTGGAAAAGGGCTTTTGGCGACTTATCTCAATGTTAGCCTGGAAAAAAACGATTATTCGGACACTACAATTTCATAATGCTAGTAAAATAATAATAATGCGAAACATCTATTTGGCAAAACGTCAATGTCAACCGTATATGCACCGCGCGAGTGTGGGCGTTCGTACAATTAGCTCTGCGACATGAGCCAACAACGCTCCAAACTCCATCCTCCATTTGATTTCCGTGCACTACGTATGGATTCTTACGTGACTTAGTGGACCACTCACCACTGCCGGGATGCGTCTCCAAGAGACCTCTGACCCTCCTCGAGCCTTTGTATTCACGCGGTATCACTAACCATGTGGACAGTCACAGACAAGACCTAACTACGATTGAACTACCGTGAAGACATGACGATAGAATGACGGAGCTCGTTGTAGTTTTCGCGCTTTCCCGGCTGGCCTTTGCAACCGGGTACTTCTAGTTGATCTTACGTTCCAATTGTATCGATAATTGCCTCAGGGCTCTAAGAACGTCTGGTGATTGAATGAAATTAGTGCGGTTCGCAGCGGCGTACAGACGTTCAAACCCGGACAAACATTTGCGTCAAACAGAAGCACTGGATTGGGTAGCTCCTTTGACAAAGGTACATTTCTTGAAGCCACGAATCAACCCGCTGCGGAATCATTTACGGTGGTACGTGATGAGTCGGTCAAACGATCGCTTTCAATCCATCATCGTTGTATGATGAATTATAACTTTGTTTGTGCGTTAAATCACTTGATTCTGTGCTTTGCTATCTGTGAAATATTCACAGAGGACCGGTTTTCATTGACAGGACCCGTGCAGAAATTGGTGGGGGAGTCCCCAGTTAAGATTTATACTTTTTTACGATCCAATCATTCCTGTGCAGAAATTTCTTAGGGATACCTAAGTTTCGATCAGGTATCCCTAATATCACTTTTCTCCAGGAAACATAAGTCTTTTAGGGTCTATATATTGTTTTTTCGAAAATGTTTATTAAATGTAAAGAATTTTGTTCGAAATTCTGTTATTAAAATATATAAGTTTTGAAAGTGAAGCTGTAGCACCAATTTTTTAACTAATTTTTTTCAGTTCCTTGAATATATGATTTTCAAGAAACGTCCAGCGTCTCCAGCTGATACGGCTCGGTATCTCCTGGTAATTTTTTACATTCATCCCTGGGATCCGTTTCGATATCGAACTAGATCTTGTCTAGAAGTTTGGAATTCTAGCCGGGATTCTATGCAAAATGTATATTTGGATTCCGACTAGAGACCTTAATAGTGCCGGATTAGGATCCTGACTGGAATCCGATTTACGAGCGTTATATTTCGCTCCCGCATCCGATCCGATGTCCGACTGGAGTCCGATTGAGAAATCAGGATCCTAGTCCGAATCGGACCGTATCCATGACAATAATTCTGCATGGGTTTTGTATATCTACATATTTCGTTTAGAAATTATAACTTGCACAATGCGATGAGATCCATCAATAATCGTATCGAATTCTGTTTGAAAATCTAGGAATCCTTTACGATTCAAATTGGATTCGTCCATTGGATTCCAATGGGAAATCCCGATTATAATCCAATGTACGATCGTGACGTTCTAGTATAGAAATCCAATTCGATGACCGATCGAATCCTCACGAGACCGTGGCGACAAGTATTGGAATCCAATTCGATCCCTACGACAATTTCTGCACGGGGACTATTTCTTCGGCCCCAAGCCTACCCGTTAACCTCCCAAATCTCTGAAGCATGTTACGCTCCTTGTTCCTGCATTAATCCAATTGCGAAATACGAAGAAAAAAACTCTAAAAGCGAACGGTCGGGCCGTTTGTCCATAAAAGACAACGCTAAATACGCCAATATTTGATTCATCTAATTATTCTAAATAGTCGACAACCGTGCTGGAGTTTCCAACCCCGCAAGGCCTGTGTGAATTATCCATAGCATATTAAAAAAAAGCTCCAGCGGTGCTCCAATGATCAAGTACGTGCTCGTACGACCTTAAAGCGGAGCTTGCAGATGACACAATCGTTTCGGATCAGCGAAGTTGTCAACCGCAATACACCACGTCCATACGGGTAATCAAAGACGGCCGATATTAATTGGTCCGTTGTATCGGCAAATTGGGATTGTCATATTGGTGGTCGAATGCAGAGTTTCGGTTCGATCGGATTCACTCAAGGGTGACGAATTATCAAAGACATATATCAGCCACGGGAATTATAATCTCTGTGGCCTCATCTTTGTCAATCCGTTGATCCTTTGAGCACAAAGCCAAAAACACATCTGGAATGCGACGCCGTGTACTCGCTGCCCTTCTCTCTCTCTCTCTTTCTCTCTCTCTCTCTCTCTCTCTCTCTCTCTCTCTCTCTTTCTCTCCCTCTCCCTCTCTCTCTCTCTCTCTCTCTCTCTCTTCAGCTATTTCCACACTTCTGTTCGATCGATCCTGTGAACCGAGAAGGACGATATCGTGTACAGAAGACGGTGGAGCTACTCGTAACAGGATCACCGAGCGATTACATTGCAAAGTCAAGTCGAGTACACCCGCCCCCCGCAGTATTTGTCCAAGCTTGGAAAGTGTCGTATTGCCTCGGCTGGTCCACAATGTACCAATGGCAGCCTAATCGGGATCGATGTTGCCGCGATTGTCACCCAACAAAGGACACCCCACTCAACCTCTTCTCCCTGCGACGCCAGTGCAAGGCTCAGATTTTCTCGAGGCTTTTCCAGAGGGAACACACGGATCCAATAAATAAAGGAACGTGAGCGGAAAGGAAGTTGCGAAAGGTTCGAGCTCCCTTGTCCGTGTGAAGACACAGAGCAGTTGGGAAGGGAAACAAAATATGCGGTTGTTCGGTTCTATCGATCGCCTTTGTACAGACATACCTACACGTGGACGAGCAAATGACGCATATACGTCGCGAATGAAGCATCTTTGGGACGTGTTGTTTTTCCCGATATGTATATATTTGGCCGATTATCGATCCGCCTGGGTTTTTACTGAGCGGAAAGATTCGCGATGGACTAAATGCTCTTGTCTATTAGAGTACCACTGGTGTTGGGTTGTAGGTTACCTGTGAGGAGATTCTGGCGGTTCGATTTGACGCTGATGACGTGCGCCCCGGTCACTCGTCTAAATTTAAGCTATTCCTTCCACGAACATCGGGGACTTTGGAATTGACTGATTCCTCCGTACGATTGAATCCAAGCACATATATACTAGTGAGCTCGAGTAATATCGGAGAAGGTCACCGAACGTTTGGAGACGGATTGTGACTTGGCGAGTTGGATTTTTCGTTCGTTAGGTTTAGGTCACGTTAGCGTTTAGGTTACGACCTTGTGAAGAAGGCTTCCGGTCCACATTTAAATCTAATTATTCGTGTATTGAAAAACTTCACATCTTTGATACAAACAACGCCGCCCATAAAGAAAACGTCGAAATTTCGATAGCACCGATGAAGACGCTCGGTCGCAAGAATCTTTAAACAAAATATTTACGTTACGAGCTGGAAAAATGTGGCTAGCAGGCGTATTTTTGTAAATGCAACTTCCAAGCGGAAACGTTAGTACCCGTGTAGAAATTTCTTAGGGATACCTAAGTTCTGATCAGATTCGGATCGGGATATGATACGGATTCCCTAGAAGGGGTATCCTCATCGGAATCCACATGGCGCCCTCTATGTAGCACAAGGCGGAGAGGTGGTGGCAAAAATTTTAAATACATATTTCAAATACGTATCAAATACATTTTTCTTAGAAAATTAAATACATATTTTCTTAGTTTGAACGATCTCCATTTAATTTAAATATAATTACTTAGAATAAATAACCAATATCACGTTTCTCCAGGAAATATAAGTCTTTCAAGGTCTATATATTGTTTTTTCGAAATATTTCATTGAATGTAAAGAATTTTGTTCGAGATTCTGTTATTAAAATATATAAGTTTTGACAGTTGTACTGTAGCACTAATTTTTTACCTAATCTTTTTCAGATCCTTGAATAAATGATTTCAGAAAACGTCCAGCGTCACCAGCTGATACGGATCGGTATCTCCTGGTGATTTTTACACTCATCCCTGTGATCCGATTCGATATCGAACTAGATCTTGTTATAGAATTTCGGCATTCTAGCCTGGATCCTATGCAAAGTTTCTATTAGGATTCTGACTAGAGTCCTTAATAGTTCCGGATTAGGATCCTGGCTGGAATTCGATTTACGAGCGTTACATTTCGCTCTCGGATCCGATCCGATGTCCGACTGGATCGCGATTGAGAAACCAGAATCCTAGTCCGAATCGGACTGTATCCGTGACAATATTTCTGCACGGGAAGCGATCACCGCAACAAGTGGACGTTCCTCAAAAACCGGATCGTTTGAAAGAACAGGATCCTTCGAAAAGGACAAATCACGGTTACGACAGCGATGTTCTCCAGCTCTATCTTATTACTGGATTAACAGATATAACCGTTTATGGCGCCTCAAGAGGCCTTATCGCGCCGTTGCTACATCGTTCCCTCAACCAATTTCCCGACAACATCCATGCATACATTGCCATAGGGATTCAATTGGATTCCCATACCTGCCCCACTTCCTGGGAGGGATCCAATGGGTCATTGCATTGGATATCTGTACTAAAACGTCACGCTTGTACATTGGATTCTAATCGGGATCCCCCATTGGAATTCAATGTACGAATTCAATGTACCAAATTGGATAATTTGGATCCTAAAGGATTCCCAGATTATCGGACAGAATTTGATATGATTTTTGATGGATCTCATCGCACTGTACACGTTGAATCTTCTAAACAACATATATAGAGATACAGAATTATTGGATCTTGAGGGGTAACACCACTGTAGAATTTTCAAAAAATTGATTTTTTTTTATTGGCTTAAGAGATGCTTTGAACCATCTAGAATAAGGGAAAATGGTACCTGTAAAAAAAGGCCCAAACACCCAAATGTTCATCACGTCTTGTTGCCAGCCACTGCCCGGTGGCAGTGGCTGGCAACAAGACGTGATGAACATTTGTATTTTTACCATTTATTTGTAGCTTTAGACTTGTTTTAAGTTACAATGAGTGACTAAAACGTTGCTTGGGAGTCTACACGCGAAACAGCAACGAAAGTTTCAATGCTACTGTTTGGAGCTTGGCTCCAAATGCCCACTCAAGTGGCAAAAAAAGTATAAAATGTAGCAACTGATATTGCGGTGCGCAATATTAATGACGGTCTGACAAATATCTTACGAATTATGACAGTCTGGGAGACGGATATTGGCCTCCAAGCTTACAATTTTTGTCTTGAAACTGATGCTAGACGGATAAAACACGCTGAGCTGTCTTTGACAGATGCGGCAAAAGAAGCACGCACCAGCATAAAATCAACCAGGAAAAAAATGAGGATGAATATTTGAACAGAGAAGGGCAGCTTTATGGTCCTGGGGATAGCTGATCAATGGTATAAAATTATAAACAGCTAAATTTTCCATTTTTTTCACGTCTATAACACATCTCAAAATTTTTAACGCGTTTTTCTCAGAACACAATTTTTCAAAACGGCACGCAGCACAACTCCAACAATTTTCATCGTATTCACTCCAAATTTTGAACACATGTGTAAAATAACATTACGACGAGAAGTACGTACGGGATTTTCCATGAGTTAATTAATTATGACATTATTTATTAACATGTGATTGTCCTTTTTTCTGTCGAAAATTGAATTTTTACCTCTAATGCTTGCCAATTACACAAAAATTAATATGTTCAAAATCCCCCACGTATTTCTCTAGCTATACTCATGTAAAGTAATGGATTTTTAAATATTTTTTGTAGATTCAAATTTGCGTCACTTATATTTCGTGCTGCAGAGCGTCTCAGAGTCAACATGCCCCTCGAAAATGGCTCCAGCGTCAACATTTTGTATAATCTTTTAATATAATTTTTTTTTGTTTACTTGAAGATATGACTAATAACATTCTTGAATACTATTATCCTCTTACTTGTCCTTCTACCAAAAAAAAACCGCAAAGGATCGTTTAATTTTAAACGTTTACAGTGGTATTACCCGTTAAGAAAGCGGGATCCACTTGAATTCCAATGTGGACTCTCTACGTGCGGCGTCCCTGTCAAATCCCTATAGGGATGCGGTAGGATCGCGGAACTCCTGGACAAATTTCTGCATGGGAAGTGTTAAAATTCCAAAAGTTACGCAATCCACCGAAAACTTTACCGTTTTCGTTGATGTTGAAGTAAACAATAGGCCTTAACATTGTTTTATGCGGCTTTAACTCTGTATACGAAAGTTTGTTTAGTCACGCTGAAGCGTCCATAAAACACGCATCTCCCCGCAAGAAATACCAAGCAGATGAGACCGTATTCGCTACACGTTGAACTGATTTTTGTTAAGGAAAATTAGACCACGAGTATTTCCATGAATTACACAAATACTCGTTCACGCAGAAACACGCACACACACACATGTGTACTAGTACATGCGTCATCGTCATCATCGCCAGCAGTATTCAGCCGCGATGCTTCTCTCGTTCTAAATTTACGAAGGCAGGAACGAGATAAGAACTTTCCTGCCCTCACATTTTCCAGCGCTCGGACTACATTGTCGATTGTAGTGTTCGTCCATCAAGTTGGTTGTATTTCGGGTTCGATGATGAAAATAAACCGTTCGATCACGATTCGAATATCTGTACCTATCCATCGAATACCAGAGCCTCGCAATTCTCCAGATACTCCGAGCCCACAATCGCAAGGCGCTTAATATTATTATTTATTGATTTCCCAAATGCCACCGCAAATTCTGGAAATTTAATCCAACAGCTTATGAGAGATAAACATTTTTGGGATTTTGCTATTGGAAATTCTAGCTGCTACACAGAGAGAAAAGTTAATGGTATTGTTACTCAACGAGCAGTGGATTAATCGGCAAACCTTTCGAAATTAATTAAGCTTCGTTTTAATACTCCAATGATGCGCGTACCGAATGAACTACGGGGCCTTTTTTTCATTCTTAAGGTAGTAGTCTCGTTACAGTCACGTTGAAAAGTTTATTCTCCGCGCAATCGATGAAAGTTTCGAAATATTGCGAAATATCCTTATAATGTAGGTTGTACATTAGAGTGGTCCAAAAAAAAAAAATCTCTTCTATTCGGGCTCCACCCCTTGAAATGTTGCTCGATACTGAAACAAAGAAGCTTGTGAAAGGAGCAGCCTGTAGGTTAATTCTAACAGGTGCCTCATGAGGTTTACTTATTCGCCATTTGATTTACACGTAGATAATTCAAGTCTGCTCTTCAGATACGGCGAATTCTCAAAAAATGCGAGGAATAAGGGTTAAAATTCAGTCAACGAGGTTCTTTTATAGCCAATGAAGTTGTACATATGTTTTTACCAATGTATTGTGGATAATAATTACAGATACAGTTGTGGAAAGTATGTTTCAAGATTTTTACACGTTAAAATGGCTTCATTATTCTATAACTAATATGTCAACTTTATATCCATATACTTTTTATCTGGATGCAAGCATCAATCTACAAAATTCTTCTTGTGACAATTTGAATATTGCTTCTGGTGATTCTTCACCACCTTCAGAAGTTGCTGCTTCTGTTCTTCATTTTTTTTGTTAACAATCCATTATATTCTTCGATGAGGGCGACACCTCGTTCAGCGACATCATTAACAACTTTTAACTCCTTAAAAACTGCCAAACATTCATTGAAGCTCAGGCTACGTTCCCATTCGTCGGGGCTTTCACGAAGAAAATCGTATGGCAATTCGCAGAGTTCAAATAAGCGTAGTGATTTGTTGGTGATAAAATAACTGATATCAACATCAACTACGCGCTTGAATTCGTCGTCATTCAATACTACACGTTTAACATTTTCATTCGGACTTTCGCGTTGTATTGCCTGAACCATTTTTTGTTTCACGTTGAGCGGAATAGCCGGGTCGAAGAAGGATAAAACTGCGAGCTCTTCACATAAATACCATAGATGTCCTCTCAGTTTGTTAGCAGCTGCCTTAGAAACATCGGGATTGATAGCTTGAAACATAATCAAATTTTGCATCAACGACAAATCGCAGTTAGGGGCTTTGATTGCACATGGTGCAATCAAAGAAAGGATGCATGATTACGAAGGCTTTAATTTGGGGTTATAAATCCGTTTACTATATATAATAATCCCACTGATTGGTCCAGACCACTCATTGATTGTATCTAACGAAAATGGTTTGCATTGATAAAGAAAACGTTAATTTATCACGTGTAAATCAAATGGAGAATCAAAAAACCTCATGAATCACCTGTTAGAATTAACCTACAGGCTACTCCTTTCACGAGCTTCTTTGTTTTAGTATGGAGCAATACTTCAAGCGGTGAGAGCCCGAATCGGAGAGATTTTTTCTTTTGGGCCACTCTATTGTACATCTTATTGGGATGTAAAAGATTATAATGATGATAAGGCCTAATATAATGTTTACCTAACCCTCACTTTTGTTTCAGACTATCTATTCCGGCTACTAATAGGTAGATACTATGCGTATAGGGATATGCACACACTACTGTAATTTAGTAATAATCTGTCTACTGTAATCTACTGTCTACTAATCTGCTCCAGTCGCTTCTTGGCGCTAGCGTCGCTACAAATTGCTTAATTTAAATCGCTATATCTCTGAAACTAGACGGTCAAGATTTATGATTTTTTTTTACCCACTACGTCATATGTTCCTTTTTAATTGAGATTTTTCTTTAGTCTGTCGAAAAGTTTCGAAGTTATTCCGTGAAATGTGAAATTTTCCACTGCTCTCCATAAGAACACGTGTAAAACCATGAAATCTTTGATTGCCAATATCTCGAAAACGAAATGGTGAATCCTTTTGAAATTTTGCAGGTAATCATTTAATAGTGTCCTGAATGGGTCCTCAAAATGAAAAAAAAACAAATCTATAGAAAAACACCTTGACGCGTCCTTAACAAACGAAATCTTCGAATACGAGTGCAAACGCGCACGGGGTTGGAATTAACCGATTAATTTGACCTTTTTGTGTCAGGCGTTCGACCTATCGGTTTATCTCATACACACACAAGAAAAAAAAAGTTACTTTTGCCCGTACTTATATACGAAGGATCTCCCCGCGACAGTTGCATTGTACAGGGAATCTGAAAGACGCGGCGGGGAGTACGATGTCCTACCGTGTACGCCGACTACGGGAATAACCGTTACTTCACGACGTGCCCGCACGTAATACCACTCTGCGAGTACCGGGCGCTTACGTGTATACGATACATCGCCGCGTGCGAGGATTCGCTTCACGAATTTTGTGCTGATACGCGCACGCACACACGTTGTTGCGGCACGTGCATCCACTGGGCTCGCGCCAAGTCGACCACTAAACATATTTCTCGATTATAACTGTGAGGGATTGGATTGAATTATATATATATATATATATATATATATATATATATATATATATATATATTACAGAAGGTAAAGGGAATACGTGCTGATCGAATTGCAATCGGATATACCGCGAAACAAACATAACGTAGACAAATATTATATACTTAATGGAATATCTGTACGATCGAAGTGGTTACGGATAGAAAAAAATATTTATATTGTAGCGTTTATGTTGCAAAAAAAATGTCATTATGTTCTTTTTATACTGAATTTGATACCAGTAATAATAATAATTATTATTGTGATATATATATAACACATGGGTCATTAAGTCTCGGGACTGACACACAGATGACGCCGCCATTGCCATGCCGCTTTTGTTTCTCGGTAGTACCAACCTTCAAAGGATACGAGTAAAAATTTCATGACATTCGGTTCAGTCGTTGTCGAGATATTGAAGGTTAAGTGACGCTACATTTGTTTTTGCTTAAACGATGGATAAATACGATTTTCGTGTGTTAATCAAACACTGTTTTTTAATGGGAAAAAATACCGTTCAAGCTCAGCAATGGCTTGAAAAGTGTTACCGGGAAAAGTGACGATCGAAAACAACCATTTGCCGATGGTATGCGGATTTTAAACGCGGTCGAACAACCACCGAAGACGCGGAGCGCTCACGTCGTCCAATTGAGGTGGCTATGCCCGAAAACATCCCAAAAAATTCTGAAAATTGTTATGTCCGATCGTAAAGTGAAGTTGCAAGAGATAGCTGACATCCTAAAGATATCAAAAGGCACCGTGTTCAAAATTGTGCATGAAAATTTGGGTATGAAAAAACTTTTGTCCAAGTGGGTGTCGCGTTTGCTCACAGTGGAACAAAAACAACAATGAATTGATGATTCGGAGCGCTGTTTGAAGCTGTTTACGCGTGATAAAAAGGATTTTTTGCGTCGGTACATAACAATGGATGAAACATGGATTCATCACTATAAGCCGGAGTCGAAAAGAGCGTTATAGCCGCAACTGAAGCCTATTTTGAGGCAAAAGACAAATCGTTCTATAAGAAAGGCATGGAAAGTTTAGAAACACGTTGGAATGATTGTGTCGCTATGGAAGGTGACTATGTTGATGAATAAAGTCGAATTTTGCAAAAAAAATGTGTTTTTACTGGTTAGTCCCGGGACTTAATGACCTATGTGTTATATATATATATATATTATGATTGACGTAACTGTAGTTGATAATAATAATATTATTATATAATTTCTACTGTAAATATAATATACAGGGCTATATATATATATATATATATATATATATATATATATATATATATATATATATTATGATTGACGAAACTGTATTTGATAATAATAATATTATTATATCATTTCTACTCTAAATATAATATACAGGGCTACTGGTTATTGATCACGATCGGTACGACATTTATCAATATTTTTTCAATACAAAAATTGTAAAAGAACCTTGAAACCATACTACTCAATATAAAAAGAAAATTTGAAAACCTGCGTACGTTTTCCTGGAAAAACTTAACGAAAAATCCACTTTTTTCTGGTCACGATCTACGTGTAAGACGTAAATGGTTTTTCACGTCATGTTCGAAAAAAAGCGTATTCTAGCGATATACACCAGAAAAAGAATCGAGCATCCTGGAAAAAAAAAATTAAAATTTAAGTTTCAGTTCAACAGAATGGAGATTACTAAATTCCGAATACGAGACTCTAAAAAAAAACTTTCTTTTCCAATGAAATTAAATTCCATTTGGTCCACTTTAAAATGCATCTCTGATCACTTTTTTCTCGACCATTGGATGCAGAAAAAAAAGATTTTTGGGAGTTTTTCGTATTCGGAATTAAATTATCTTCGTTCTGCTGTACTCGAAATTGAATTCTCATTTTTTTCCAAAATACTCATTATTTCGTGTGAATACTACATATCACAAAAATATGCTGTGTCTTTTTTCGAAGATGTCTTGAAAGACCATTAAAAAATCCTCGGGACCCGACACACGAATATCCAGATAACTCGTAAATCAATATTTTACCTTACGTAGTAGTAAAATTGCCGTCACAAGAACGTACTATCGTCGGATGCAAGATTGAAAAGGAACATTTTATTACGAGCTCCGCGTTCCAATAAAGACGTTCGGACGATACGAAATAAAATATCGTATGCCCCATTATTTTCCATAGCCAGTGACAATCCTGCAATATCGATGAATTTGCGCTGGCATTAATGAGCGATTGGTCCATTTGCTGATCGACAAGTATGTACCTATATATACGTATATATATATATATGTGGGTGTGGGTCAAACATGCCTAGGGCTTTTCGACCATCATTGTTGGACCGTCCGAGTCAATGTGGCCCGATTATTCATCACCTTGGGCACTGTATGTGCGCATATGCACGTGAATACGTGTATTTGTGACCAAATATTATGGCGGGTACACGTATACACGCACCCATCGCCAAATCACTATTGCCAATCAAAGGCCAGAATCATTGTTCGGAGTTACGTATATTCGTATTCCCATATGAACATTCGCAGCATGTTGATGGAGAGCTTTAAATCATAGAATAGGAGTAGGAGGGTTACCCGAAGCGTGACGTCCAGAAGAAAAATCAAGATGTCTCGTATCATTACCTATCCGAATCACCCCCGTGTATGTTCTACGATCTGTTTTTATTTTTTGATGTGTTTTATGAAAGCCCGAGATAGGGTTTTCGATGGCCAAGATGCGTTTTTTCTTTTCTAAATGTTTACAAAGGTTTAGTTCACATTAATCCGTTGTTAGAAATGATCTAACTTGGTGCTAGATAGCCAAAAAAAAAAATCCTTTACCGATAGCGTGAACGTCTTGCCCATCTAACCATACGTAAAATTACATACATTAAACTATTTTTTATCTCGGGTGTTGTGTGGTGAACATTTTTCGTTTCAATTCGTAAAGACTCAGTATAGTCTGAATAATAAAATATATTTAACATAATATTCCTAACACTATAATTACGGTTTGCGCATTTTTTAACCTAAATCTAGGTATTATTTTTGTCCCTACAGCCAAATGGATAAAGGTTTAACTTGAACATTAAAGGTCTCCGAAATAATCTCTCGGCGATATAAATTTCAATCGTCTACAATCATTTCGATTTTGGTGTTGAAGCTCCTTAAAAGCAATTGGGAGTAATTTAGACCGCTTTCTTCTTTATCATCTGAACTTTAGTGACTGACCCTCTAAAACTTATTTTTGCAACTTTCCATCCAAGTCCAAGGCATCAACGTTATTAATCGCTTCGTTATCAATTTATAGCTCAACAGTGCACTTCATAACGAGAACACAACTGGAAAAAAATCGCGAGAAAAGTCTACACACACACGCACAGAAAAATTAAATCCTTTTTTCTCGAAAGCTAAAAAAAAAAGAGATCGTAGAACGTACACAGGCCTGATTCGGATAGATATTTATACCAAGCATCTAGATTTCGCTCAAAGTAATACCCTTTCGGGTATTACTTTGAGCCACCCTGCATACACACACACACACACACCCAATACACGAGCATCACGAAAATTGACAAAGTGCGGATACAATCTCGAAGCGATGATTAATAGTAAAAAAATACTAAACACGCCAAAGCGAGTCTCGTTTCGCGGGAGGCGGAGCTCCTCTCCCGTCGATCATTCGCGATTGACATTCCAATCAATCATCGAAAATCATGATGTTGATGCATTTATATTGCTCATATTTGCCGCTGTCAACCAATCCCTGATTATCCATAAGAATCGCGTTATTGCGTAAGGGCGGTATAGACAACGCGTGGGGTAACGATTATACGCGTTACGTAATTCGACAATCAACGTTACGTGTGCCCCCTTCTAAACCCGCATACACCCAGGCACGCATGCATACGCGTAGCCTGACAACCGTATCATCCCTCAAATGGTGCAAACAAATTGCAGATACGATCCTTTGCGTAAACATATGCATATATATATATATATATATATATATATATATATGTATATAAATATACATATATACGGGGTGGTCCAATAACTATTAGCACCTTGGATATCTTCGAAACTATAAGGTTCACAGAAATATTTGCTGAAATGAAATTGCACCGTACGAAAGGGGCCATACGATAGCGATAATAGTTTTTTTTGCAGGTGGAGGTACTTCGGACATTTGAAGGTCAACTCCATTTTTTTAAATGGATCGGTATGTTTTTTTTTCTGTATCATGAAAGAGGAGCTCAAAACGAGTTCAACGACCTATAACATAAGGTCATTGAAGGTCATAGAAAGTACAGAAAGGCGTTTATCTTACTATAAACGTAGTAATTTTATTTACTACCGAAACTGTAGGTATTATCTTTGCGGGTTTTCACGTATTAGCCTTCCTAAATGAACCATTTTCCTATCACTCTGTAGCCGCACTTCGCTAATCCAGCCTAACTTCCGTTGCACCGACAGCTAGCTACACTATACCGCATTTGCCGAGGGAACGGAGAAATTGTGGAAAACCCGTACCGGTATAGATGGCCACATATTCTTCTGAGTCTCTGGTGTAAAGACTTTTACTCAACTATCTACACGAAGGTAGTGAGCCTTCCGCTCACTGGTTGATAAGCCTGCCGGTGCACGGCTAAACGGTCACCGCTCCGAGTATTGTTCATGCAGAACGCTGATTAACTCGTAGTAACGCCGAAGCCGAACCCCGGCCGTACATCTACCAGTGTCGGTAAAATTCCGAAATAATTTGTACAAAAATTCTTTGGTAAACAAAAAAAAAATTAGAAATAATTTGGAAAAATAATAATTCTTTGGCAAAAAAAAATCCGAAATAATTTGGACAAATAATAAATCGTTGGCAAAAAAATCCGAAATAATTCGGGAAAATAATAGCTCGTTGATAAAAAAAAAAATCGGCCATAATTGCTGGAAATCATGATAATTCGTTGAAGGTTATTCGATTTTTTTAAATTACTATGCGGCACTCTGTCATAAATGCTGTGCATTCGAAATTCTCTATAAAAAAAAAAATGCAATTGCCAGCAGTTATTTTTTGATAAATAACGCGAGCAATCGTGGCCCCTCTGAATTCGATGAATTTTTCTTTTTTTTTCCCCCCCTTTATTGCCAGTGAGAATTCGATACCAATAAAAGCCCGGATAATCCGATAACGCTGGGGACTCGACGAGAACACGTAAAAAAACAAGGGGAGACGATCAGGGGACGTGGGCCAGCACCACGAAGAGCATAGAAATCGAGGAACACGAGTGTGACGAGTATTAACCGCATTTCTCGCCAATTCAGCGAGTTGCCAGACTGACGTCATCCCCACCACCGTTTACACTCCGCGCGCCTGACATAATTCGATTCAATTCGCTTAATTTTCGCGAAAATTATCAATCTTCCTGGACTTCTCGAGCCTGCGTTCCCAGACACCCTTTTTCGTCAACGAATGTTCATTGTGTTTTTCTTGTTTTTTTTTGTTTCGTTCACTTTTCAATTCCTTCTCGACAGACACACGCACACACGCACACTTGACTGACGTTTCACTTTGACGTTATCTCGAAACGTTCGACGTTCGAAATTTAATTAATTTAAACGAGCGATCTTTTTCGCGCCCTAAGCGCTTTCCACTAAAACGACGAATTACATAAAATTTCGTAGTCGATGATGTTCTTTTTGAGAATGATGAGCTTTTTCTTTTGGGCGAATATTTCGATAATTTTTTCAGAACTTTTTCGAACTTTTGGTCATTTTTGAGAATATTCGGGAGTTTCAAGAATTTTTAGACCTTCAGTGAGTTTTTGTTCTAAAGATATTGTGCCTGGGCATTTCGGTTAATTTCGAAACTATCGCCATTTTTTGAGTTTGTTCGATGATTTTAAGGATTTTCCAGAAATTTGTGAGAATTTTGAGTGTTTCGTAAAAATTTTCATAAACTTTGGAGAATTTTTCGTAGTTTTTTGCCATTTTAAGGAATTCCCGAATTTTGTAGAGTTTTTTTTTTTGCCGTTTCGAGGAATTCCCGACATTTTTTGGGAATTTTCGGAATTATTTTTCCGAATTCCCACAGTTTACGTTATTTTTGAGGTTATTGAGTTTTCTGCAATTCTCAATTATTTTCGGGAATTTCCCACCCAAATCCCATCATCCGCACAAAAATTCTACCCCAAATCTTTTCGTGTTTCACTGGAGAGTAAAAAAAAAAAATAATTAAAAATAAAGAACTCACGAAAACTACCGAAAAGTTTTTCAAATCCTCAAAAAGTTCGATAACTGAGAAGAAAAAAAAAAAAAGAAGTTCCCGCGGAAGCTGTTAAAGGCGGCGTTGAATAAAAGTTGCGAACTCACCCTTGGAGCGTAGGGATGTCCACGGTGACGGTGGAAAGCGGACGTGTCGACGTGTACAAGTTGAAGAATTTCTCTCTCCAGACTGTCGTTCTCCAACTTCTTTCCCCTCCGTTCTCTTTCTTTTCTCCTTCCCGAGAGAATTTAAGTCGGAGAAATCGTCGACGAGCAAAAAAAAAAAAGAAAGAAAAAAACGAAAATTCGTAGAAACGCGAGAAGTGACTGCGGACGGAAGCGAGTACGCGAAAAGTACAACATCGTCGAACGCGCACGGGAAGCAACAGAGCGAGCAATTCGAAGGCGCAAACGACGTGCGGACGGACGAACGGACGGACGGACGCGCCGAGCGACAGGTCTCCCACGCGCAATTCCCTCGGTGGATCGACGATTCGATGAAGCTCGCCAAATCCAGAATGACGAGAATCTTTCACGACGCGCATTGAAAATCCACTGGCATCGTAAATTCGCGACCATTTCAAATTGTCTTTCAGTTTTTTTTTTTCGTTAATATTATTAATACAATAACTTGACACCATTTTAAGAGTGATGAGAATTAATCAATGCTCTCTCTCTCTCTCTCTCTCTCTCTCTCTCTCTCTCTCTCTCTCTCTCTCTCTCTCTCTCTCTCTCTCTCTCTCTCTCTCTCTCTCTCTCTCTCTCTCTCTCTCTCTCTCTCTCTCTCTCTCTCTCTCTCTCTCTCTCTCTCTCTCTCTCTCTCTCTCTCTCTCTCTCTCTCTCTCTCTCTCTCTCTCTCTCTCTCTCTGCCGCTCTTTTTTTATTGTTGCTTTGTATATATGACTGTATTAGTATAATTATAATTTTTTTTAATTTGTAAAATTTTCGTCGATGATTTTATAAGCATTTTTTTTAATTAAAAAATTAAGACATTAAGAAATTCTTGTTCATTAATATTTTGCTCTTTTATAATTATAATTATTTTGTTATTTTAGGATGGCTATTGTTTATTTATTGAAAGTATTATTATTAATACTTGCAAAATAAATAATTAATAAAATAAAATAATAAATCAAATTACTATGTTTTATTTTTATTATATAATTTTTTTATTTTTCATTTTTATGATCATTTTTTATTCAGCGTATCGTTTACAATATCTTGATCAATGTTTTCTGCTACGATTTTCGATGTTTTTACATTATTTCACAATAATCATCGATTCTATTATTATTTTATAATTTAGAAAGCTGTTTTTTTTATTCTGCTTCATACGATGGCTTTGTTGTTGATTTTTTTAAATTGTTTTTTAAAATAATTATTTATCGTTATTTCATGGTATGATTGAACTGATTTCATCATTATTTCGTAATATGAAAATAATATAATGAATAAAAAGTAACTCTTTTTTCATTCATTATAATCATTATGGTAATGAGTATTCGTAACATCAATATTTATAATAATTCTGTCGTTGATTATATATTATGTCGTATATTATAATATTTATCGTACCATTACGCAATTATTGCATTTATGCACACGGAGAGAATTAAATGTTAAAAATTACCGTGCAGTAACGGTAACCAGATGACAACCCTGAAACTTCGCTTATTATTACGGAGTAAAACACAGATTTTTACGAAAATAAAATAAAATTTCTTCTTCAGATAGAAAATTTTACCAGATTTTCTAGTAAATTTTTATGTGTAACAAAATACGCAAAACTTAAATTTAAAAAATATATAATATCAGCGAAATTTTACTGTGCATTTTATTATTTTATGCATTTCAAAAATGTCTATAAAAAAGTATCGTCTTTATAACAGTTGTTTTAAGATTTATTATAAAATTTAATGAGTGTTATAGGAAAATGTATTGTGCTCTCGGTAAAAATTATCGTGCGCGCTACCCTTCTTGTATAGTAAAATTTTAGCTACGTATTTGAAATTTTCTGTAACGTGAGTTAAAAAAAACTTGTCGCATACGAATTATTATGCTTTTCTCACTTGTTACCACATTGAAATATATCACGGTAATTTTTACCGTGAAATTCACGACAAAAATTACTTTTTAATTCTCTCCGTGCAACAATATGCATGCAATTCTTTTTCCGGTAACGAAAAAAGAAAAATATGATCCTCGCTTTATTCCCTTCTCGTTTTTTCTCTCCTCTCGTTCTTTTCTCTTCCTTCGAAGTTTTTTTTTTAAATTTTTTTATAATTCTCCGATGCTGCTCAACTCTCGCTAGTACGGCTTCTCCGTCAGCTTTAATAACACCGAGTAATAATCGCGAATTAATTACACCGAGAGTCTTCACAGTTGAATTTGTCGATATACGAGAAAACACGTTTTTTACGCTTTCTTCCGGTCTCTTCCTCTTGTTTCTCGAGAATTCCCTTGTCGCGGTGAAACCCACCCCTCTACCCTCCTCCCTTCGCCCATCCCATCACGGCCGTTCTACGGTTTCCGCAAAATCCTCGCGTTACAAAATCCATCTCTTCCGAGGAACCTTCGGCGCGCTTCCGGTCCGGCAAAAATCAATCTCTCGGTCGCGCTCGCTCCCGAATTGAATCGGTCGCGCTCGCTTGCGTGCGAGCGTCGAGCGATCGTTTCACCACGGACGATCGGGCATCACTTTTATACGCTCTTCGTACCGGTACATTTTAATTCAACAAAACGCGACTTTCGTTTTCTTTTTTAACCGCGATTCGCCGATGTATCGAATTTTGCGTGAAATATTGGAGCCCGATGGAAACCGGAAGTGGCCGTTCCGGCTTCTCTCTTCTTCGAATATTCAGGATTTCCATGGATTTTGTTTTTCTTTTTTTTTTTTTTTGTCAACGTCCGTTTCTACTCCAACGACTTCGTTAAAACCGGCGAAGGTTTTCTCGCGTCCCGAGCACCGACCGAGCAAATAAACAAATAACTTGGCGGTTAAAAAGCGCAAAGGCGCACATACAAACGTATACATGCCCGTCCCGTATGTTTATGTTCCTTCGCAGCTTTATTATTCTTATTCCCAGAATAATTTTCATCTCTCTCGCCCGAGACGTGACCCCGCGCGCGCCTTCGCGAACGGCGGAATAAACTTTCCTCACATACGTTTGTTTGGGTTATATGTGGTCGCGACTCGAGGCGGGAACCAAAGGGCCCTCTCTCTCTCTCTCTCTCTCTCTCTCTCTCTCTCTCTCTCCTTCTCTCTCGTTTTCGTTACGCAAGCTCGGAAAGAAACAAAAAAAAAATCTCGGCCCGAACGATCGCGCGTAGGAAGTTCCCGGTAGCCCCGGGAACACAACGAATTCTCATTGGCCTTGTTTAGTCCTCGTTCGAACAAAGCGTTCTTGTGAAAAGAAGAAAAAAAGTAATTGGAGAAAAAAAAAAGCGTCTCTCTCGCCCGGTTCTCAAGTTTCCACAAAATCTCGAGATCTCGTGTGCAACGTGAAAAAAGTAAAGGAAATAAAAAAAAAATGAAGGGGAGGACGAAATGTGGAGAGAGAAGGACGAAACTAACGAGGACGGTGGAGAGAACGATGCGCACGCGTTCGCCCACACACATGTAAAACGTATTATATATATATATATATATATATTATGTGTGTGTGTGTGTGTTCACGAATATAAGTAGTCGTTGAAGCGAATGTGAACCCTCGAAACGTGACGAGGTCTCGTGTCACGTATTGTGCATTGTCTCTATATTTCTTCACTCTTACTTCCTTCCTCGTAATGTCAAATAACAATCGTTCTTTTACGCCTTATCTCCTTGTTGTATTCTGTTTTTTTTTCTTTCAGTCTCACAAGCGAACAGGATTTTTTTTTCGTTTCCTCGATAATTGAGTCGAACGGGAAGATTGGCTAATTATATTAAAGTGAGAAACAATTGCGATGTAACGCAAGATAGACGTTTTTTTTTGTTGCTCAGATTCTTGTTCAAGTTGTTGTCTCGGGTTGAAAATTCTACGGCTACAAACTCGATAATGAAAGATAAGAGAATAATTTGTTCGTACGTACGAAGGGCAAAGAATAATGGGATCTGTCACATGTTTTCGTGCACTATCGAGCCTCTGGCGTGGGCAAAATTTGACAGTTCGTAACGACCGGAGTTTGTGCGATTGAAGAAAAAACGAGAAGTAAAAAACAAAGGGAAAATTTACCCGACGCGTTGCTTCGTGTGTCGAAGTGTGCGTACCGAATGTGGTTTATATATTTTTTTTTTTTCCGTGGGGATTTATTCTTTCGTTTTTATTTGAATTTATGTCGACGATCTTATGAGTTATATCGTTCGCGGGCCCTCCGGCCAGTTCGGCTCTTTAAATGCAACTGCGGCTCGTCCGCGAGTTTCGTGCGAAGGTGGAGAGATAGAGGAGAACGCTGATCGGTGTGGTGTGTGCCCGGTGAGAGGAGCGAGAGTTCCGACCCCTCCCCGCCCCTCGCTCCCCCCCCCCCCCCATTTCGCACGGACGAGACTCCCACCCGCGCCGCGCGTCTCTGAGGGGAAAGGCCACCAGGGTTCGGGCGGGATCGGCGAACTTCGCGAAAGCTCGGCTCTCGCTCGTCGATATGCTCGTAGGAACGGCGATGCTTTTACACACACGCTTACCGCTAACCCCCCTCACCCCCCGCCCCACTTACTCCTCGACCCCCTTGCGGCGCCTTTCGGGAGAATCCCGTAAACTACGGGGGTACATACAGCAAACTCCGCGTGCAATCGTTGACGAAGAAAAGGGCGTAACGGTAGGGACGCGTGGCCGGGTGAGTAAGATGAGTTATGCCCCGTCGCGCAAACGTTCTCTGTCTCTCTTTCTCTCCGACGGATGGACACAGCAGAACGCGATTCACGAATTTACCGCGCGCCACGTTGAAACGGCGCGTGCGCGTTAGTAGGTGGCAAGGGTGGGGGGGGGGAGAAGAAAGAGAGGGGAGGCGCGCAGGCGTAGAAGGTAGGTCAAGGAACGCGTAGCGTGCCAGTCGTTGGCAAGCCGGGAAGCGGCGAGGGATGAAGCTTCGATCCATCCCGCGAAAGGCTATTCTCCCGAATGACCAAGCGCCAATGCCAATAACTGTTACTTAAGGGGGGTTCCTCGGTAAACCTCTAGCAGAGAGAGAGAGAGAGAGAGAGAGAGATGGCAGTGTCGCGGCGACTGACGTACGGAACGGTGTGGGAGGGGAAGTCTGTTTGATTCGCGACATAGTTGCGTTCTCTATTCAATACTTAACTTGCGAATAGGTAATCGTAAAGCGGGCTCTCGCAAAAGAGTCGCGTTTTTGTTTTTCTTTTTTTCGCCTACCGCTTTCATTACTCCCTATGAAATCTCTCGTTAGCTTCTTGCGCAGCCATTCGAAAGCTTCTGGATGTTTTTTTTTTTTCATAAGCTCTCGCTGTTGCATCGCAACCCTCTGATGATTATCGGCGTTTTACACACCGCTGTTTCGATACACAGAATGTGTATCTACACGAAGAGAATTAAATGTTAAAAATTACCGTGCAGTAACGGTAACCAGATGACAATCCTGAAACTTCGCTTATTATTACTGAGTAAAACACAGATTTTCACGAAAATAAAATAAAATTTCTTCTTCAGATAGAAAATTTTACCAGATTTTCTAGTAAATTTTCATGTGTAACAAAATACGCAAAACTTAAATTTAAAAAATATATAACATCAGCGAAATTTTACTGTGCATTTTATTATTTTATGCCTTTCAAAAATGTCTATAAAAAAGTATCGTCTTTATAACAGTTATTTTAAGATTTATTATAAAATTTAATGAGTGTTATACGAAAATGTATTGTGCTTTCGGTAAAAATTATCGTGCGCGCTAACCTTCTTGTATAGTAAAATTTTAGCTACGTATTTGAAATTTTCTGTAACGTGAGTTAAAAAAATATTGTCGCATACGAATTATTATGCTTTTCTCACTTGTCACCACATTGAAATATATCAGGGTAATTTTTACCGTGAAATTCACGACGAAAATTACTTTTTAATTCTCTCCGTGCAACAATATGCATGCAATTCTTTTTCCGGTAACGAAAAAAGAAAAATATGATCCTCGCTTTATTCCCTTCTCGTTTTTTCTCTCCTCTCGTTCTTTTCTCTTCCTTCGAAACGGTTTTTTAAAAAAAATTTTATGATTCTCCGATGCTGCTCAACTCTCGCTAGTACGGCTTCTCCGTCAGCTTTAATAACACCGAGTAATAATCGCGAATTAATTACACCGAGAGTCTTCACAGTTATATTTGTCGATATACGAGGAAACACGGTTTCTAAAAGAGGCCTTTTTTTATTAGTTGTACACATGTTTGTCATAATACAGTTGATTATAAACGTATTATTGGGAATTTTATACATAACTCATTACAGGGTGTCTACCGACCTGAAAACTCATGAAAAACCTTAAGGGGTTACGTGGGTTTGAAAATTAAAAAAAATCCATTTTTTTAAATTTTATTATCTAATAGTACACTATGTCTAGCATATTCTCCTAAAGTTTTAAGTCAATCGGAGTTAAAGTCTAGGAGAGAGAGCCTTTGGGAATTCCCCCTGTTGGGAAAGACCGGCCGGGAGCGACGCAGGTATACGCATTTTTCTCAAAACACTATTTTTGAAGTCGGTTGACACGATTTCTCAAAAACTAATGCACCAATCTTATTGAAATTTTGCACACTTCTTCAAAATAGCATTGACTAGTGATTGAACGAAGGTTTTTTTTTTCGATTACAATTAATTTTACAAGGCTATACGTAGTGTAAATTGTACGAAAAATTGAACTATTTTGCATACAACTCTGCCAAAAATTCAAATTAAATTTTTTTTTTAATCCTTCGTTCAATCACGAGCTATACTTATCTACTAACAGAAAAAAAATTGGTTTTTTAATTTCAGATAGAGCTATCATGAGTTATCCTGACCACCACAGGACACTTTTTTTTTAGGGCTCTCCGGAACCAGGTCCCACCGACTGAATTTCCCAAATTTTTGTATGAAATTTTTTAAAAATATTGTTGAAATGTTGCTCTTTTATGTGCTTAACATTTTGAATAAAATAATTTATATATTTTATTTTAAAAAAATAGAGAAAATATACTTTTTTTTGGCTTCGAAACCCACGTAACCCCTTAAGATCTCTGCAGAGCTCATTATCATGGCCGATTTTTGTATTAATTTATTCAAAATAATTCCAAATTTTCGCGGGTTTGCGACAATCTACGGCATTAGAAAAAAAAAGGTAGTAGAACGGCGGCCACTTTTTTATAATAAATCGCCCATTTTTCATGATTATTGTGCTTTATTTCACTTCTAAATGGCTTTTCAGATATAAAAATAAATACCTTTTTTGAAACGCTTACTATGGAGCTATTTTTTTCCTTGAACTGTCATATCTCAAGAGTACCAAACTAAAATTTTATGAAAAAAAATTGAAAGTTGCAAGAGTTATGATTTTTTGTTTAGTAAAAAAGGGCTTTTTCTAGGCATTTTTCCAAAATCCTAGCGTGGTGTTATCCCTTAATTCGAAAAAAAAACTCAACCAGTCTTCCGAGTAGTGAAATTAGAACGTTATCTATAACGATACGATCAAAGAGTACATATAGCAAAGAAGCTTCGTACGTATTTACGCGGGCCGAGAGGTAGCACCGAATAAAAATTGCTTCCGGTTTAGTACGCTCTTAGAAACCGCGTCCGACGAGGCAATCGTTCCGACACTCGTTCGCGGCGCTCCAGAGCGTTGCACGCTTAACGCACGATCTACGGGGGCCGCGGAGTTTGTGTGCCAGAAGGAGCGGCCCCTACGCTTACGCTTATATACAGGGTGTCCCTCTTATCTCTGCCACCCGAAATAACTCGGTAATTATCGACGTCAGAAAAAAATGTTCCAGACAAAAGTTGTACGGTCTGAAGGGGGCCATCAAATGCGATCAATTTTTTTTTATTTCGGTGGAGGCGCTGACGCACAGTGAAGGTCACCTCCACTTTTTTAAATGGAATGGTACATTTTTTTTTCAACCATCTTGTGGAACACCTCAAGCCGCATGAAAAACATTAGGCGGGACAGACATTAAAGTCTGTCGTTCGAGGTCATTCAAGGTCAGTATCGATGAAAATCGGATCGATATCAAAAATATTTTCAAACTTATATGTTATTTCAATAAAACGTTCAAAATGACCTCCACCAGCCTCCAAACATTTACGCAGTCGGACAGTCGGACACTGTTTCGATCGTAGAATGCTTTCCGGAGTGATGCTGTTACACGCATTGATAATGCGTTCTCGCATGTTCTCCGGTGTTGTGGGCATATCTTGATAAACTTCATCCTTTAACGTCCCCCATAAAGAAAAATCGAGTGGAATTAAGTCCGGTGATCGAGCAGGCCAGCCTATTCGTGATATCCACTTTTTCGAATTGCCGGTACATTTTCAAATGACGAATAGCTCTTATCCAAATTCGAAATCAAACTGAACGACAACGTCGATTGAGCTACATACGATACAGATTAACGCGGGTTGGTAAATAAACAGAAGGTATTCGAAGTGTTGTCGATGACTACGATCTCCGATATCTCTCATTTCAAGCTAATTTCGAACACCTATCAAAATGAAATACAAATCTAAATATCCCGGATCACTACCAAATATTTGGTAGTGATCTGAGATATTTAGATTTGTATCATCGATACTGACCTTGAATGACCTTGAACGACTTTGACTCCCTAATGTTTTTTATGCGGCTTGAGGTGCTCCACAAGATGGTTGAAAAAAAAATGTACCATTCCATTTAAAAACGCGGAGGTGACCTTGACTGTGCGTCAGGGCCTCCAACGAAATAAAAAAAAATTGGTCGCATTTGATGGCCCCCTTCACACCGTACAACTTTTGTCTGGAACATTTTTTTGTGACGTCGATAATTACCGAGTTATTGCGGGTGACAGAGATAAGAGGGACACCCTGTATATACAGGGTGGACCACGCAACGTGTGCACCTCTTTTACGACCAAAATATGCGTTGCACAAAAAAATGTTTTATACAAAAGTTACATGGTTTATAAGGCTACACTATGTGGTGCATTTATTTTTTTTATAGGTGGAGGCGCTTCGAAGATTTGAAGGTCAACTTTATTTTTTCAAATGGAATGCTATATTTTTTATAGCGTAATATGATAGAGTATAGAATTCTGAGTAAAAAAGTATAGACCTTTATTAGCCCTAGAGTTAATAGCTAACGAGTAATTTCACTTTAGTAGTTTAAAATTTTTCACGTAATATCAAGTTGGAGATTTAAATTTACTACAAATTTCTGAATGGCAGTGTTTACATCACAGTGTTTATCAATATGAACACATTTACCACATCGCACACACTTATCATGATTCACAATCTTCTCAATGATTGTAATCCAGTATTAAAGTATCCTTCGGTGATTGTGCGTAATTATTATCAGAAAGATAAAAGTGAAAATGAATGAATGAATCTCCAACTTGATATTACGTGAAGAAAATTTTAAAGTAATAAAGTGAAATTACGCGTTAGCTATTAACTCTAGGGCTAATAAAGGTCTATACTTTTTTACTCAGAATTCGATACTCTATCATATTACGCTATAAAAAATATAGCATTCCATTTGAAAAAATAAAGTTGACCTTCAAATCTTCGAAGCGGGTTCACCTATAAAAAAAATAAATGCACCACATAGTGTAGCCTTATAAACCATGTAACTTTTGTATAAAACATTTTTTTGTGCAACGCATATTTTGGTCGTAAAAGAGGTGCACACGTTGCGTGGTCCACCCTGTATATGATGTCTGCCATGTGTACACACACGCACATAAACGCCCGCACGATGGTAATTGTCGCGCGCGCGCTCGTGCACCTTTGTGTATACGGTTTCGTGCGGAACGGGTTATAGGTGGCGCACACAGTGCCATATTATTCAGAGAGGTTATTTAGCGCGCCGTTGGCGGAGATGGATAAAGTCTGCAAGGCGAGTGTTGCGATACGTTTTTTTTTTTTAAGTCTGCCTAGTGAGACGTGAACTGAAACCGGGCACCAATACACTTCTACTCGCGGCATTAATGGAGTATCGTATACGCGCACGATGCGTTTATAGATATATGTAAAGGGTGGCCCGAAAAGTTGTGTCCGAAAGGAAAAAAATCTAGATACAGTAGAATCTCGATTATACGAATCACAATCATCCGAACGTTGGGCGTGAAATATACATTGTTCCGTGCAGAAATATTGTCATGGATACAGTCCGATGCGGACTAGGATCCTGGTTTCTCAATCGGGATCCAGTCGGACATCGGATCGGATTCCAGCCAGGGTTCTAATTCGGAACTATTAAGGGGAGAAAACCCTTTAGACGCCCGAAAGTAAGCCATTTTTTGTGATTTTTTTTTGAGGCTTATGAAATAATCGCATCATTTTTAAATTTTAATGTGATTTTATTATAGGTTTAAAGAGCTGAAAAACATTTTTTTTTACAAAAGTAAATGGCGACGCTCTTTCCCCCAGGCGTCTTTCCTGTGCCATCAACAATTGCTCCATTTTTCACATTTTTACTGTTCATCTGAAACATAAAAGAAAAATATTTTTCGAATACTGACACATGTAGGGGAAGGATATACCTATAAAGTTATAAAAAAAGTATAAAATTGAAAATTACGCAGGCTTTCTAACCAAAAGTTCAAATTTTCGATCATTTTTTCGACAGTTTTTACCCCAAAAAAATTATTTATCTACGCGATATCCTTCAAACTTTAGGTTTATCCTTCCGGTAATATCATAGACTGAGACCTCTCAAAATTTCAGCGAGATCGATTAATAACTTTTTGGGCTACAGTGTGAGCAGTTTTTAAAAATGTAGTTTCGAGATAATCGCGTTTAAAGTTTCAATACGATAAAAGTATAAATTTTAGTGACTTACCGATCAATCAGCGATTCCAGGCCCATACACTAACCCTTAAACTTCCTCGAAAAGCTGATTTTCTTCCATTTGCTGCTGGTTTCGAGCTGTACGAGCTGCTTTTGTCGAGGAAAGGCTCGTCCGGTTCTGCCTC